>JBDJHY010270767.1:0-10356 GCA_039654485.1 Withania somnifera
CGTACTAAAAATATATACTAAAGATATATATTATATAATAAAGAAAGATAACAACAACAGAATTAAAAAAGACTCAACGAAGCACTTTATTGATAATATTAAAAAAATAATTAAACACTAAATCATACCTATTTAATTCATCAATATTAATACTAGGATCTACTGGGTCGTACTGGTCAAAATCAACATACTCATATCTTGGACTTGCTTCTGCTAAAGGATACGCTGACAGTAGTTCTTCGATTTCTTCTTCTTTTTTTTTTAATCTGAAACCAATCCTTTATTTTTTCCTTCTGATTGGATCCAATCTATGAGGCGAACTAGAACATTCATTGCATTACTTCCCAATGAATTTTGATGGTCTCCAATTTGCTGTCGTCCCTGGTTGAAAGCGCTCTCCGATACAACTGTTGACATCGGAATATTCATGATGTCCCTAGTTAGTGCTGATAAACTGAAAAACTTTCTTACTTCGCATGCCACCATTCCAGTAGGTTAAATTGCATGCTAATTTCCTTGAGGACCTACAACAAATAAAGATTTAGTTCATTCATGACTCCTCTCCGTGAGGTAACCGATATTCTACTAAAAATTCTGGTGTTAGTAAAATCAGGCACAGCATGCACCAACATTTTGAAAGATGAGGACTCTGCAAAAATAGAAGGTTCATTAGATTGATTAGTAAGATTGGTTGGTGTGGCATTATCAACTATAGTTGTGTAGTGTTCCTATATAGAATTCAAGTATTGATTTGCGTACACATAACGTCTAACAAAACTAGGTTCTTCATCACGTTGAATTTCTAAATTTGTATAAATCATTGTACAAAATTCATTCATTTTTGCTTGATTTACAGAAGGATTTAATAAAACACCAATTAAGTAAATAGGGGGAATTGGGAAAAAAATATTTTTTTAATTTTTCAAACATTGCACCAAAAGCATCTTCGAAACCATTTTATTCTTATATTCAGAAAGTAATAGAGATATTTCAACTATATAAGGCAGAATAAAACAAACAGTAGGATGATATTGAGACGAAAATACGTTGGTAGCATTGTAAAAAGTTTCTAAAAGTACCTATACTTCCTTAATTAGGTTTCAATTTGAAGTTTGTAACATATGGCCAGGTGCTTGACAAAATTGGTTAAAAGTAGCACTAATAGGCATCCTATATTTGTAGCAAGTTTTTAAAAATAAATAAGTTGAATTCCATCAAGTTTCTATTTCTTCGGGCATCAATTTAGGTTTTAGATTAGACAGTATAAATTTTACTTTAAATTTTTTAATCTTAATCCTTCTATTGTTATCTTGAATAAACCCTACTACAAGTCTTAATTTTTTAATTATAGGTTAAAAAAACAAGACCGTCCTTAATAATTAAATTATATATATGACAAGCACACCTAATATGAAAATATTTTCTAGTGGTAGAGAAAGTGATATTTTTAACGTTTTAATAGCGACAGTGTTATTCGATGCATTGTCAATAGCTACACACAAATTTTATCATTCAAATAACAATAATTAGCAACTTTAGTAATTATCTCTAAAATAAATTCTGGATTATGCCTACGATTTTCATCATATAGAAAAAACTAAAATTCATTTTTGAATTATTAAATTATTATCAATCCAGTGAAAAGTAATGGTTAAATAATCATTTTTATTTATAGCACGACTAAGATTGGATGTTAAAAAAACTGTACATGGAAGATTAAGAAATAGTGTACGTAAATAAAATGCATATTGTTCGTGTAATTTAAAAACATTTAACCAGCATGTACTTCTAGGAATACAAATAAACATTGGATTATAAATTCTTTGAATATATAAAACAAATGCATCAGAAGAAGAAAAAGTGAAAGGCAAACAACCCACACCTATCATTATGGTTATTTTTAAACTGTCCTTTACTTTGTTATAATTTTGAATTAATTTACCAATTTGTCATTTATTGTACCTAGGCCGGGCCATCTTCCTTAACACCAATTGCTTTGACTCATTCTACATTATGCTTAGATTTATAGTATCTAGTTAAGATATTAGTCCCCCCTGCATTACCCCCTCTCTTATGCATAAATACTTGCTTACAAATAACACATTTAACAGTTTCACTTTCTGGTATATATCTTCAAAAAAATTTCATACAAAACTAATCTTTCTAATAGGTTTAGGAGGTCTAGGACAAAATCAATAGATTTAGGGGACGGGGCGTTGAGATTCTGATTATCATCATTATTATCATTATTATCATCATAATAATTAAAGTCGTTTAGATTAGTATCAGCTTCCCCTTCTAATTCATTATCATCTTCTATTCCATAATTTTTTTGCAACTCGGCATAATTCATACCATGTATCTCCACACCCCACTATATTCATATTTTTTTCAGGTTCACTAGCAATACTAGGTGGAGCGACAAGACATATAATTATAATTCTTACTACTACCGAAACCTCTAGCTAAAGCGGAACCTATATTTTTTATTACTCGAGCTACTTCTGAAAAATAATTTTTTATCATTTTTATCCATTTTCCTTAGGCTATCCATATTAAGATTATAATAGTAACATTTAAAAGAATAAAAATAATATAATTATAAATAATAAACAAATTTAAAAACTTTAAAACTAAAAATAAGAGATGTAACGATTATACCAAATTGCCGATATCAATTGAACACTTGAAAGTTGAAAGCTTTCAGTTGATCACTTAATGTTGCTAATAATTGCTAAATAATGAATTTGGAAATTAATTGATAACAATTACAAGAGTTCTTAGGAGAAACATTGAGAGAAATTGATAGATTTTGAGAGAATTATTGTGAAAATTGAAGTGATATTTATAAAAAAAATTAAAATAATTTTTTTAATAAAATAGCTAAAATAGTCATTTTGGACCGTTGGGCAACAGTAAAATAGTCCATTTTGAACCTATCCCAACGGATCAATTTTTTTTTAATTTTTTAATAAACGGTTTGGTCCAGATTGGGTTGACCATGCTGGATTCCTTAACCCAGACCAGATCGAATGAGCCAGTCAATGCACCGATCCGATTCGGGCTGAGGTGGGCCGGTTGGATCTGGTGTTACTTGGGTTGGGTTACCTGGACAACCCGGCCCATTCGACATGTTTAATGGGGATTGGACAACCATGCCAATCACTACACTTTACGAAGTAAGTTTATGAAGGTCTATCAGAAATTTGGAGGCAAAACTCATTAGTAAATGTAGTCATCGAGTGGGTAACAAGTTAACATCTTTCTAGTCAGACAATTAATTCGGTCAACATCAACTAAAGCAGCTCTTCCCTGATATCTTCAGCTTGAACCAACAACAATATGTCATTATAGGAGAAGTCTGAAATGCTTATGGTTGGAACCTGAACTTCAGAAGACAACTTAATAGTTGGGAGATAGATAACTTGGTAGAATTATATAACACACTCAATATATTCAAGGCCCCTCCTCTCTTGAAAAAAGTCTGACATGGAAAGTTGACAAACACAAGAGATTTTCAGTCAATTCAATTTATAAGGAATTTAGTTATTTGAACAACAAAATTAATTGTTATTTATGTCGGGTTATTTTGGATACTTCCTTTGACTTTTTGGGATAAACGCATGATGTTTTGGATTTTAAATACAATAACATAAATACCCTAAACACTTAATTTATAAATATTTTAGCAAATCAAGATCCAAGCTAGGGTTTTCGTCCTACTTCTTCAAAGAGGCAAGAACTAGGGTTTTTATTTGAGGCTTCATTGTAGCAGCTTGGTACTTGATTTTTCACCATCAAATTCCTTTTAATCAGGTATGCGGGGTTTTAATAAAGACTCCTTTCATCCTTGTGCCTAAAATTTCTTTTCTTAAAAAGATTTTGAAGATGCAGAAGTACCCTTTTCTCAATAAGGTTCTGAAGATGTAGAAGCATGCTAGGGTTTTTGTTTAATTCTATAAATTATGATTCCCTGAGAACTGATTTACTTGATGTTTTTGAGTTGGACATTTGATATTTTCATGATGATTACTTAATTATGAAAGTCCTCATGAATTAACATATTTTCATGTTTGAGGTAAAAGAAAGAAAGAAGCTTTGAGGTAAGAATTGATGATTGTTTTCAAGGTGTATTCCTTAAACATTATATGAGAGTTGAAGTGTAATAGTTACTTGACTTTTTCCATGATTTTGAGCATGAACGTGAAGCATGTCTACACTAAATAATTGAAGTAAATTGAGAGTTTTGATGATGATTTTAATTTCATTTACAAGCTAAGAGTAAAATTTACTATAAAGTGTCAAATTGAGATTCTGATAAAGAATATTAATGAACTATGGTTTTAAATGATGATTTAAGTTAGTTGGTTCTATTGATGGTGTTTCACTGGTCTAGAGTGTTGATGCTATAGTTTGACTTATGGTTCCATTGAGGGTATTTCATTAAGTCAAAAGTCTGGAGTGTCGAGTGTTGATGTAAAATTTAATGGGAGGAGTATTATCCCCGAGGGTGGGCATTGAGGTTCCTAACACCCATTATATGAGTAGCCAACGTAGAGTATTATTTTGGTACCGCTGGTTGTACCTAGATTGTCTAGTTATATCCACCGAAAAGAGTGTCTAATCTTGTGATAGGGTATGAGAGCTCATATGCACAGGGTAATATGTGGACTTTATCGCTTTATGCCTTAAGGTATGTCGGTTATAGAAACTCCCAAAGAGAAGCTAAAATCGAATATTTTAAAAGGAAGAAAGTGAAATCTTGTTTTTAAATAAGTCTTCATCTTTTGTTAAAAATTGAAGAGTTAAGCTGATCTAGTTGAGTTTACTTGAGGTATGAGCTTTTTAATGGTTTTTATTATAAAATAATAATTTTGTTAGTTGAGTTAAAAATGAAGTTGATATTTGCTATTTGTGCATTGCATAGTACTTATTATTATACTGTATAGCCTGTTTTATACCTGCGCACGTACTCAGTATATATTTTGTTTGCTGATTCTACTCTTGTGGCATGTGTTAACCCCATACAAATATGGTCAACCATTCAGACGTTTGAGGTTGAAATTACTTGAATTCCTATAGGATAGGATATTGGTGAGTCCTTACTGGATCCGACGGAAAGCTATGACGTATTTTATTTTATATAGAGCTTGGATTAGCTTTATTATTTATTATTTCATTTATTAGGGATTAACTAGTAAACTCCAGATATTGATTAGACCGTTCAAATTTTCTATCCATATCCTGGACCTTAGTTATGAACCTCAGACTGTCCATCTAAATCTGACATTCGGAGTGATACCTTGAACTGTCTATCCATATCTTCTACCTCTGATACAAACCTCAAACTATATCCAAATCAGACACCCAGAACGGACCTTAGACTGTCTATCCAAATCATTTCCCATATCTCACAAGTTTTAGTCTAAGTCTTATATTCAATTATTACAAAGTGAGAATTTATCATGTACATGTCATGGGAATATCAAAGCTTTGAATTTCAAATCAATAATATTGGCCTCTCGTGGACATTCATTTCCAAGAATATCTTTTACACCTCAATTTAGGTTCACGGGCATCACAATTTCTTTGATAATAATGGTATACATAATTCATCAAGGAAATTTCACCAACAAGTATGCATTTAAGCCCCATTTCCTTATTAATATATCATTTCCAACTGCATGAGTCAAATCAATCAATTCATAATCCAATTCAAGTATATATTATATTCAACCAGTTCATCAAGTATTCATATTATTTCAACTTGTTCATTTTAGGCTCAATATTCTTGGTAATATCAACTCCAAATTACCCTTTTCTCTCGAATCACAAACAATTAGAAAGCAATCATTAACACTTTATAGAAAGATCAAATAAACCTCAACTTGCCTTTAAGGTGGACAAAATACACAATTCAAAGTCTTGCTCTTCTGAAGGATCTTTGAACGCCTCTAATATATTCAAATATGAATTATATATAAGAAAATAAAACTATCAACACCCATATTGCCATACATGAAAATTGGATCCAAAAAGTCAATTCAACAAGTCAAACCCAAGCCCCAAGGGTAAATCTGAAATTTTATTTCAAATCCATGTTACCCATAACTTGGAGTTCAAATATGAAATTTCAAAAAACAAAGACAAAGTTAAAATAAACCATGAAATCATCTATTTATTAAACATTAACTTAACAAGGAAAACCTCAAAATCAAGCTTATACACAGTTTTAAATGATAAAATAGTTGATAAATCAGTGAATTTATGATAAAATCATCTTACCCATATCATAAGGACCCTAAATATAAAATTTTATCAAAAACGAAGTTTGAATCGGTAAAACTCCAATTTTCTCCAATAATTTCACCGATGAAGAAAAAATAACAGCAGAATAAATCATGGAAGAATTCCAAAGGAAGTATTCTATAAACCCCTTAATTAAGCCAAGAAGAATGGTGTAAGAATCACTCAATTCCGAGCTCTAGAACTCTCAATATGCTCTAAATACAAAATAAGCACAGTCTGAGATTTAAAACTACTGATTAAGTGTACCAAAAAATTCTGCACAAGCAATATTATTTTTCTAAAAAGGCCATAACTTCCTCATACGATAGTGAAATGACCCGATTCTTTTTGAGTTAGTTGAAATTTCAATACGGGTCTATTAGTACCATCCATACCTCGAAATGATTTATTTCAGTCAAGCGATACTATTAAAACTCCACAGCCAAAAACTTCAATCTTAGAACGAGTACCCAAAACTCTTGCGGACCTCCTAAACACAAAATGAATAGTGTAAACCACTTGTAAAACACAGTTCGAAACTGCTAAATCAGCAAAACACCCAAACAAAGTCATCTTAATCAGATGTTGACCCAAGTCAACTCTTAAGATAAGAATCTCCATATTTCCAAACAATGACTCAAAACTCATCCAAAAGCCTCGAGAACTGAATGAAACCTTCAAATAGACCAAATACCATATTTTGTAGCTAAGGGAACTGTTAAAATTCTATTTCTAGCTTTGTATCACCAAATGTTGACTTTGGTCAACTCCCTTATGCTTACAACTTTCAAAACTATTTTTTTAAAAACACTTATCTAAATGCCGTGGAACGCAAGCCAATAGCTATACTAACCCAAAATTCATGTTTTAGAAATTGACTAACTCTGATTGTTGACTAAAGTTAAACTTGCAACTTGAACTTCCGAATTATCTTGTCAAACCACCTTAACTCATAAAGAAAGGGATAAAACTCAAACCAAAGATCTCCGTAGACCAAAATCAACATTCCAGAGCTGATGGAACTGATAGATTTCTATTTTGAGGTCCCGAACTCGAATTACCCCAAAAGTCCATTATTGCCCACTTTAAAGCTCAAAAACTGAAATTTCTCCAGAACTTGTCCAAAATCCTTTTCATTCCCAAACCAACCATGAAAACAAACTTAGTTTATCATAAAAAAAACTACAAGAGAGGGAAAAACTGTAAAATGCTCTGTAAATGAAATAAAATGACCTTGAGGGTCATTACATCATCCACCATTAAAAACCATGTTCGTTCTCGAACATAAAAAAAAGTACTGGATCAACTCAGAGTATGAAGCATAACTTACAAAGCCTATTTCCGTTTCTCAAGTAAACTTCTTAAAATGGCACAACCATAATATACCAAAAAACTTAATTTCTGAGTCAAAACTCAGAATATGCAAATCAGGGATAGCCAATAGCAACCACAACTATAATAGAACTGGTGTATTCCCTCACCTCTGGTATGATCAAGACAATCAAGTCATTCCACAGACTTAAATAGATCTAGAAATATATAAACCACCGGATATTCTTCAAATGGACTCATTTTCTCACCTCAACCTGCATTTTTGGACCAATATCACCAAAAGTAGGATATAAAGCCGATCAGCTATCACTCACCCATAAGGTGCTCACATAATAATTGAATCACTCATAATAATTCCATCCTTTAGTATAATAATTTCATGTTACTTAGCTGCATAATCCAGTTTAAAATCAAGTCACACTCATCGAAGAGGAACCCAACTAGTCTAGTCGTCAATACCCAAACTTGCTTTGACACTTGTTAACTTTCATAATGAGATGCATATCCAATAGATTCATATAATACGATGACATGACATACTTATCAACAATCCACTATCCAACATAAACCATAACTGACACTACTGGGTCATAAGTACAATCAATACCCCAGTAACCATGTAACTCGGATGAAACACTACATGAACCAAAATATCAATTCCACCTCACCTGGTAGGTATATTACCACTGCGAATACATTGATGACACTCTACCTCAATATAGACATATGTGGATTGTGACTCATATGCAACTAGTCACCCAAATGTCCAAGCGTCAAGTCCCGCAAGGCAACCTATCAAAACTGAATGACCCATGGCTAACATTCATTCCTTTACCCGAATCATTCAACTGTTCATGCTGTAGAACTCAAGATTCCAAAATACCTCATTACCATTCCATTGCAAAACTTTGCCCGAAAATAAACTGAACACCTATTGCTTCGATGAAATTTTTTCCCTAGTTAATGACATGATGGAACTAGACAAATATCCAAACATAATTTTTTTTATTGATCCCCAATTTTCAAAGCATAAGTAAAATGAACTCTCCCATGATCCTCCCAAATTATCCCAGGTATCAACCCAACTCGATCCATTTCTCTTTCGCCATACCAAACCAAGGCTTTTCAATGATTAACACACTAAACAATAGGACTCATCTTTCCTAGATGGGGTTCAAATAAAAAACTAAATCAATTGAGATCGTTAAGCTTCTGAAAGTTACCACAAAACACTAAAATACCACCCTTAATGAGATAATCCTTCTAGTAAGGACTAAATAAAGAGATTATTGAATCCCATTGGTAATCAGAAACTTCTTCAAAATATAGAAATAATAAATCCATAATTTTATGTGCTATTAATGATAACTAAATACCAACCAACAAAGTAAATAAAAAAGGTAACTCACGCACAGTCTAAAACTTTGCCATTTTAAACTCTAAACGGTGTCAAGATAAAATTAGGAGACTTACAGCTATCCATAAATATTTACTGAACACTAAGGGTCGTAATAGAGATATTCTGGAACATCATATGAAAATAAAGAACCATTTTGTAAAGAAAAGAAAGACCCTAAAGTTGGTCCAATCATTAATCAAAGCATGATATCAAATGTTCCACTCTAGTAGTTATCTAATGCAACCATTAATACCAATACATAACCTCATAAATTACCTTTCACGGAATACCACAAAGCCACCTCATATTCCACTACCACATTAAAAATACTATACCTGGAAGAATTAAAACATCTCAATCACTAACCGTCAAAAACATCATATCATAGGATTAGTTCACCAAATCCAGCAGTAAGATCCACCTAGTAAGTAGCAACAAAATTGGAAATCAAAGAAATATTGTCCATCACATAAAAATTTATATGGAGTATAAAAACATATAGAGGAAAGTAGAACCATGGTAAACTAATAGTAAAATAAGTCAATGGCACACCAATGAAATGTCAAACACTGAGAAGAACAACTAAAAGCACTTGTGTTTCACTATTACCAAAAAAATTCAAAACCTACCAAACATGGAGGAAACCTGGAAATGCTCAAAGGTAATGAGAAACTCGGTCATACCTTATCATAAATAGATTTATCTATTCCTCACATCTTACAAATGCATCCCATAAAATTGATGAGGTTGGTCCACCACAATAACTTGACTATGAGTATGGAGAACAAACGTAACTAATGGGTAAAACATTCAAGGCACACATAAAACCCAGGAAGATTACAACCACAATCTAGTAAGCTTACTAATCCACGAACAGGGAATGTTGAAACAAATCGAGATCATGTCATAGTTATGTTTGTAACACCTCCAATGAATACCTCTACCTCCAATGGTGAAAACTGAGATATTTGAAACTGTCTCTGTTAACGAAAGAGAAATAAAGACCTAGAATAATGACCAACCTCCTATACATAAAGCAACGCTGACAAGTCAAAAATACTGAGATGAACTTAATCAATAAAATAACCCTTATGGCCTGAGTGATCAAACAACTGAAAAGTAGTAAAGTCCACCTGATTAGTGCGTACCAATCCCGATGCATGTAAACTATCGTGGAAACCATCCAAAAGCCTACATACATCCTTACTAGGGCCCCTATAGTAGGCCTTACAAAAGCACTTAAAGCAAAAAATACACTCATAATTCCACCTTTCACCTTAACCACTAAGATCCATTTTTTGGCTCACTTAAAGCATCGTTACTATAGAGTCTAATAC
>JBDJHY010270778.1:352-10355 GCA_039654485.1 Withania somnifera
GAGAATCACCAGCTTCATGGTATTTTCCATTATTCATTGCCATATCTTCATCTATAGAATTTACCTTGGGAGTTATAATATCAACTCTCTCCTTCTCGTCAACACTCTGTGTTGGCTCAAGTATTACTTTTCCACTCTTTTTGTGATAGGCATGCATTGGCCATCATTCCTTGGATTATGGAATGTGTCACTTGGAAATGTTCTTGATTTCCTTTGGTTCAATGTAGCTGACATCTTCCTTATTTGGAACTCTAATTGCTTGATAGATGTAGAGTGCAAATCCAGTAATTGATCAATGTTTGAAATATTTATATTCAAGTCTTTCAAATTCACATCAAAATACTCCACCCATTTTAGAACTTTTGTTAACATTTATTCCATTCACGAGGTACCTGAATCATGATCAAGACTACCTAGGGGTACATACAACGCACAACGATCCTTATTGTAGCTATCTTTATTCTTCTATCTACCCTACTCACCATCTCTATATTCTCTTTTTTTCACAGTAGTGGTCTTTGTTGTAGTTTCGACCTTGGTTTCCTTTGGTGAAACCCCCCTGATTCTACAAGTACTTCACCTTCTTCTCGAATTCAGACTCAATTTCATTATATCTAACCTTAGCATAGATAGTTACCACTTTAAGTTTCTCATAACCTCCACCTAACAGCTTCTTTGATATCAAGTCGATTTTGTATCTTAAGGTGGGCCGTGTCTTGGTCTCATTCTTCTTCTCTTTGATATTGTTCCGCTGACATAGTCATTGAATTCTCTCTACTAAATACATTAACTTCTTTTGTGTTCCATTCTCAATTTCTTTTAGTTACTTTGTCAAGCTCATGAGAGACATGAGCATAAGTCTTTGACATGTAAGATCCATTATTAATACCATCCACTGCCAACTTTGTTGTCCAGTTCAGGGCTCTATATAATTTTTTTTCATGAAATCATCTCCAAGTCCATGAGTTGGACATTTATTTATCTTCTAGTTAAATCTCAAACATGACTCATGTAGAGCTTCTTCATTCTTCTACCTGAAGTTTGTTATCTCATCCCAAAGTTACAACATCTTGGACGGAGGAAAGAACCTTTTTAGGAAAGTCTCTTTCAACTTAGCCCAATTAGTGATGGAATCTGGTGGCATCTAGCAACATAGTTTCCTTGCCACACAGTGAAAATCGAAATAATCTCAATTGTATGGAATTTTGAACCACCTCTGACAATCTATATGACTTGTATAGCGAGGTTAAATTCTTCAAATGAAGATTCAGATCTTTCCCCGATGTGCCTCTAAACAGTCCCTCTATAGTTAGAAACTAGATCATAGTATTGGTGATATTGAACTTGGCACTCGGTGCTAAGGGCAGTGGAATGATTTCGTCTGTTGCACTGGCACCATCTAAGTCGGTATCTTCATCCTTCTCAAATACTTTATTTTTCTAAACATTAGGATTATTTTTGTTCTCTTTCTAAGAATGAACTACTGCTATTAGATTGTTGAACTTAGCGGGGTCACTTGGATTCAACCAAACAAGATCATGAAGCAAAGCTTCCACACCTTGCATACCTTGCCCATTCATTCTTCTGAATGTTCATTTTAGCTATAGGTCAAATGGTAATAGTAGTACAACCAAACTTTGGGTATTTGGAATAAACTACTCGTTGACCTGAAATAGAATAGAAATAACAAACAAAAGTAAAATTAGAAGAAGACTAGAAGTGAAATACACACACTTGACTCAATTGACGATCGTATTCCCTAGCAATGGTGCTAAAATTTGATACGTTCAAATTACACCTCTAAATAAGATATAAAATGGTCTTTTTCAAATATGTAACCCAACTAGGTTTGGGTCGGATCTCACGGGAAATATGATTTCCAAATCTAAGTCGAATGAGGATATTTAACTATTAGTCCATTATTTTCGCAAAATATAATAGTAAAAATAGGGGGTTTTGGAATTTCAAGAGTAACAATTGTAGCCAAGTAGTGATTAACAAAATATGAACATAAATAAATAAATAAATCATAAATAATCTAGAATTGTGTTCACCATGGAGTTAATATATCATCAGGTTACTACTATCAATGACCTTACATCTCACTACAATTTGGTAGCTATTGTTCTAAATATGTTTTCTAAGTTTTTCTCAACCTTTCAAAGACAACAATCATTTGTATCTTTACAAACTATATATGATTCCAAGCTTCAGCTATCAATAACGTCAGGATGATTATCCTTGTTACAACAATATCTATTAGACGAGGGTTGGAAATATCAAATCCTTGTCATATATTCCTAACACTTAGGTTTAATTCTATTAATTATACCAAGTAACCCTAGAGCATGTTCTTGTGTTTGCAACCTCTAAAAATCATTTAAAATATAGGAGTTATGCAATAGCAAACCTAAATTGATGCAAGTTTCAGATCATGATCACAACCCTAGACAGAACTCATTACATGACTACCACAACCCTAGAAGTGGAAATTTAGTCACTCATGTTCATTGTTATACACAAACAAGAAAAATTTAAGAGATGACTCATACCAATGGTTAATAAATCCCACAAGAGATATATTTTCAAATCACAATATTTACTCAAGAATTTTGATGCAAGAGATGATAAAGATGAAAACGTGAAAATGTGTTCTCCCCGAAATGGAATCGCCAAAACGATAGCCTCATGATGAGTATTTATTATACAAGGATAAGGTTTTAAATTTGAATTTAGAGAAAAATTTATGTCTTTTAGTTGACATTATGATCGATGGTTTATCCTTCTTTAGTATTTATTTAAGCATGATGGAAGGCTCAACAGTTAATTGGTGATCAATGGTTCGTATGTCTGAGTTTTTATGAGAATCTTTTGATGTTGGGATTCTATTTAACACTGATGGTAATGATTACAACCCATCAAACCTTTGACGGCTCATCGAAATATTCCATCGCCTCATACTTCCAATGTTATTATCCTATTTAAGAGCAATGGAGAATTCGATGACTCATCGACCATGACGGTCTGTCGGCTCACTCATTGCATTGACCAAGAGTTTCAAGTAGTCTTCATAAGAGAAACAAAAAGGGTGAAGGACTATCAAGTGAACCACAGAACATTTCTTAAGCCTTTTTTGGCATGTTCCTTCCATTTGATCAAATATTAAAATTCCAAACCTGTCTCTTGTACACACAACAAAATTTTATCAAATCCAATAAAAGTTGCTTAAGGAATTGTATATATTCATAGTGAAAAACATCAAATGTGTCGACAAATACCGATACATAATAATATGAGAGGATGATTTAGGTATTGGAAAATATGCTTTAAGCATATGTGATTAATTTTAGAGGTCATTAGGATTTTCCCATAGCAAAGATTTCCTAAAAAATAGTTAATGCTACAATATATAGATGGCTCTATTTGAGGCTTTGTATAGTAGGAGGTGCATATCTCCTATTGTTTGGTTTGATTATATTGTAGTTAGGTTCTTAGACACTTGCTATGAGATGTTGATGAACAGTTTTGAGTGATTTAGACTAGATATTTGACAGTCCAAAATAGGAAAAAGAATTCTTCTGATAGGAGTATTCGAGCCTTATAGTTCATGGAAGGTTTCCATATGTTGCTTAAGGTATCACCCATCAAGGGTGTGTTGAGTTCTTGGAAGAAGGGAAATCTTAGCTTAGGTTTATTGGCCTATGTGAGATCTTGGAGTGTGTTGGAGATCTGGCTTATAAGTTGGCTTTTCCACCTACTCTATCTATTGTTCATCCTATTTTTCATGTTTCCATACTATGGAAGTACATTCATTCTTATGTAATTCAGCTCAATTCCATGACTTCAGATTTGGATTTGACTTATGAGAAGGAGACTGTGGCTATTTTGGGTTGGTAGGTCTTGAAGTTGAGGAAAAAAACATAGATTCAGTGAAGGTTCAATGGATGGACCACCCATTTGAGAATGCTAATTGGGAGAGTGAGTATGAAATGTGTGCTAAACGTCCTCAACTTTTTGAGGTTTCAACTACTTCCTTTTTCTTTATATTCGAGGACGAACATGGTTTTGAGTAGTGGATAACGTAATGACCCTCATGGTCATTCTTATATTTTCTTGGAAAATTATTACTTTCCCTTCTTGAAAGTTGTCTCACACATATTTCATCTATTTGTATGGTTTGTTCAAGAACCAATATAAAAAATTGAGAATTTTTAGAAAAGAATAGAGTTTTAAGGCTTTTAAATTGAAATAGTTGACTTTAATCAACATTTGGAGCAACGAGTCTTAAAATGTAATTCTTTCAATCCCATTAGCTTTGATATGTAGAATATTTTCTAAGAAGACCTTTGTTTTCTATTGTAATGTTTTTGTAGCGAATTTAGACTGTTAGACAACATAAAGTGGAGGTTAAGACCTAAGTTTGACTTTGATCCTCATTTGAAGTTCGGGTGCTCAAATTTGTTTTGTTGATTTCATTAGCTTCGAAGTGTTATTTTTAGTCTAGTATAACCTTTTTTTGTTGATTTCTAGGTTATTATTTTGAGTTTACAATATAAGATGAGATAAGTGTGATTTTAAGCCTTACTATTTACCCTTATTGGATATTGGGTTGAGGAGACCTGGACTCAATATATGGTGAGTCCATTGAGTCCAGAATGTCATTTACCTTTAGTTTTCATATATGGTTTGTTTATATAGGGTTCTAAATGAATCCCAATGGTCTATTCAAAACCTACATGAATTATAGAACAAAAACTTTTCAAGTGGTCGTAGGAAGTCCCCACAAGCTTTGGGCCTGCTCATGGGCCTGGACTAGTCTAATTTTTCTTATTTATTTAGTGATTCATGGATTCAGGGCCATGCCTCATGGTATGGGTCCATTCATCGTGGGCCCTCTCATACGATACCTACTAGGGATTTTTATGATATTATTAATGAAGGGAAGTTTTGTCTTTCCCTATTTTTTAAAGCCCATACCTTTGAAACCATTTTATACAATTTTTGGAAACCTAATGCCTTTTAAAACATCTCTTTAGAGTTTTACTTGTTAGGGAAATTGGAGGCTAGGTTTTGAAAAATTGATTCTCATGTTAAGATTTCTCACCCAAATTCATGGTATTTTTAGATTCATGAACATGATTTCATCTTTAATTTTTAATGTTGAAAGATTCAAATTTGCGCTTTTCTAACCCAACTTTTAAAGTGTAAAGTGAGGTTTTGATTACAAAGTTGAGCATGGATTTCTATAGAAATCTATATTTGAACTCCCCTAAGTATGGTATTATGAATTTCTCAGTTTTGTTTTTGGTTTCGGTTGATCTTTTGGGGTGATTCTAGGATCCAAGTTCAAAGGTAGTAACACAATAATCATTGTTCATATTTTCTCATGGTGTATATATATATATATATCACTAGATTTTGTGGCTCCAAAGGCATTGAGTAAAGGAAAATCTCCAACTTGATTCAAGTTCTTCAACTTTAAAGTATGTTGAGGTTCTTCACTCTTCTGCAAAGTGTTTTAGGTGTTTATGTATAATTACTTGTAATGAGAACTATTAGGGGTATTTTTATGGGTGAAGTGATGAGTTTCACCCAAACATTAGTGTCAAGAATGCGGGGTAAAAGAAAAAGAAACATAAATGGCTACAAATTGTTTGATTGTTGTGTTTTTCTATTGAGTTGATATATTGTGCAACTTTGAGATCCCCAACTGGGTTGTATGTACTTGGATGATTCTTTATTGGATATTATCCATATGTTTGGGGGTTTGGTTGTATTTATTTGATATTTTATTCGTTGTCTCACCCGTGTGAAAGGCTTATTGATTTACTTGAATATTTGTGCCACATTCCAGATTGCATATTATACTGCTTATTTTCTATTGCATTTTGAATCATTGAAATTAAATTGAGGCACTTTGTACATGATGACACATTATACAAAAAGTAAAGGGTTGAGATATGATTTATAGAATTTTCATAAGACATACAAATGAAAAAGACAAACAAAGAGGATTATGATATAAAAGTTTGGGGTTGATGTGATATTTCGAGAATTGCTAGAGAATTTCGATATGAAAGCAAGGGTCGATGTGCTATTTTTATAATTGTTGTGATATATATATACATCTATAGATCTGGTACTATACTGGTACAGGTACATAACTTAGCTAGACTCTAGGTACTAACTGTCTGTATAATGGCAGTAGGTATGTATCATTAGGATAAACATACATTATACTTGTTGACATTACATAACATGCATAGCTCACCCATCAATTGATGCAAGTGAATAGCTTATTTATTTTCTTTGGTTAATTTTATTTGTCTACATGGTTGAATTCTCTATTTGTTACTCTTTTTTCTTATTTCAGTTCACTTGTTGACTACTTGCCAATATAATTGAATACCTAAATTTCCAAATCATGCTTTTAACTTGTTTCACTTGCTAATTTTTCTTGTTATTGCCTCTTGAATGCCTTTATTTTCTTAACTTTCCCTTATTTCTTCATTTCTCCTAGATGACTATACCTGATAGCAACTAGTTCATTGTTCTAACTTGACATGAGTATTAAAGAGGTTAAGCACTATTAAAGAAAAGTAAAATAAAAGTAAGTAATAGCATTTAATAGATATGCTACCAAGTCTCCATATTTAATGAGGTACACACAAGACCAATCTCACCCTTCCAGCCAAACATAAGACCGTAGAGTACATCAAGAAAACAAGTGCGAAAATAAATAGATATGATGCAATAATAGTACCGAGTGATATAAACTCCTCTTTAAACGCTTGCAGGCCCAGTAGGTAAGATCCATGCAATTCCTTGACATAAACCTCTCCGTTTTCTATAGCCTAGATATGCAAGGCCTATGGAGGACTTGAACCGTATACCCTCAAATAAGATTCTTAAAACCAGTGTTCCTCAAAACCAATAGTACATCAATGTAGCAAATCAAGTTCCCAAACCCAATTTTAGGCTAGAATATATGATAAAACAATGTTCGGTACCTAACACCTAGACTTAACTTAGTGTGTCGTTAATGTGTCTAAAACCACTTCCCATTTAGACTTTATATCTAAAATCCATCTTTTGAACAAATTTATACCATTTTTAGTCAAGTTACCCGAAAAATGGGCCCTCGGTCCATAATAAGTCAGAAAGAATAGTTTCACTACACCCTCGGCCCCAAAAATAGTGTGAATAATATGATTTATCCATTTATATTCTCATGTTGTATGAATGCACAACTAGCAGATCTATAACAATCCTAATAGCCCTATACATACCCAAAAAGCCTCTATTATAGCTAAGTATCAATCCATCCCAAACCCGAGGGAAAACCCAAAATCCATCCAATGATAATCCGTACTACAGTCCAAAGTCACAATGCCACCACTGAGCCACACCTAGGCTAATGCGATCATACTCCAACCAAATCAAGTAGAAGAAATAGGCACAAAAGAGCAGATAAAGGTGTAATGACCCTAAGGTCCTTTTTGGCAGGTCTTATAAAATTACATTTTTTTCTCTTCTCGATATTTACCCAAATCATATTCTTATTTATTTATGGGGTTGAATTTAAAATCGAAGCTAAATGTTATAAGTTCTAAAAAAAAAACAATTAGTTTTGGAAGTCTTTAAGTTGAAATAGTTAATTTTAGTCAACATTTGGAGTTTCGAGTCTCGAAATAGAATTCTGTAAGTTCCATCAGATCCTTAATATGAAATTTGGTCTAGGAAGACCTTGATTTTTAGTTATAGGCTTTTAATGGTGATTTTTTCCCATTTGACGAGATTAAGTTAAGTATTAAGGCCAACACTTGACTTTGGTCAACATTTGATTATTGGGTGCTCATATGATAGTTTTATCAATTTTGTTGGATTTGGGAGGTTATTTTTTTCTAGAATAAGTTAGTGTCTCGGAGATTTTGGGTGCATATTATTATTTTTAATTAAAGTTAATATTTTACTAACCATTCCATATATTTGGTCGAGGAGACCTTGGATTCCAATTTTAATAATTCCATTTGGTCCAAATATCTTTTAAACTCAAAATTCATATATGATTTGTATATAGGGAATCCCAAATGAATTTTGTGAGTCCATTCCAAAAATAGGGCTTCAAAGGGAATTTTTTGTTGGGTGCCTATATGGAGCTATGCGGACCATATGCATGTCCGTATGGCTTAGTTTGAGAAAAATTCTATGCATTAAATGAGGGAAAATTTTGTCTATTTATATTCCCTTATCCCCATATATGATTATTGCACATTGTTTTCACTATTTTTAAGTTCCAAGTCCCTCTTTAAGCATATTGGGATAAATTCTATAAACGAAATTTTTTGTTGGGTGCCTATATGTAGTCATACGGACTAAATGCCTGTCCGTATGGCATCCATACAAGACAAGAGGCAACTCTACAGTTTGATAAAAAATTTATGCATTAAATGAGGGGCAATTTTGTCTATTTACATTCCCTTATCCCCATATATGATTATTGAACATTATTTTCACTATTTTCAAGTTCCAAGTCCCCCTTTAAGCATCTTGGGAGAAATTTTATCCTTTGGGAAGTTCCTGGTGATATAAAACTTTCATAGATTCAAGGATTTTGACAAGATTTTCATCCAAATACTTTAGTATTTTAGAGTCTATGAATATGGCTTCATCCTTAGTTATTGATTTTTGTAAGATTTACTTAGGGATTTTGGGACCAAAATTTTAATTGATACATTGACATTATATTGAGAAATTAAACTCGATCTTATATAAAACTTGATATTTGAATGCCACAAAATATAGGTAAATTCAATTTCATGAAAATTCTTGTATTTTTGCAAAGGGTTCTTCGACTTGACTTTTTGCGTGAGTTGTAGACCTAGTTTAAAGTATATAAATATGAGAATCAATATTTATGATTTCTCATGGGTAATCCATAATTGACCAGATTTTGCAGAATTAGAGGTCCGATGCAAAGGAAAGGATCTCCCTTGATCTTTATTTTAAGGAATATGGAGGCTCTTGTCTCTCCTTTAAAGTTTTCTAAGTATTTATCTATTGTTTTATTAAAACGAAAGTAATGGGGACTATTTTGAGGGGATATTCATGTGGGTAATCTGACGAGCATTCATCTAGATACTAGAGTCAAGCATGCGATGTCTAAACCAAAGGTAATAAATATAGAAATATGAGCTTATGGATATTTATTTCCCCAGCGAATTGAGATGTTTATGTGGAAATGAGATATCCAGTTATTATTAATTTCACTTAATTGCCTCCTTACTTGATTTCACCTTGAGTGGCTTTATTTGAAATTTATATGACTTCCTTTTTATTGTTTTTATGCCCATGAGTAGCCTTGTTGATGTATCAAGTGGTATTTCCTCTTTTCTGTAATTTGTCTTTGATATTTCTCATGCATTGATGAATTTTTTTTATGGTTATGGAAAAATATTTTGAGGTACATGAGAATTCCTAGGCCGAGTGTTGGGCTTTCTTACTACTTGCTCCAAGTATTCCACTTGTTGGATCAAAGAAATAGTGAAAAAGAATGACAAAGAGGAATATGACATGAAATACTAGGGATGATGTATGATCTCGGCATAGTAAAGTTAATGATACATGACATAAAACACCAGGGATGATGTATATTTCTGGCATGGTAATGGTAATGATATATGATATGGAAGGCAAGAGTTTATGTGTAATTCTAACATGATCATGACTCTGATATGCGATATGAGAGGTCAGGGATGATGTGGGATTCCGGAATGGTCAAGGTAATATGACAAATACATATTATATCATATGCCATTGTATTACATTGCATTACACGTACATTGACTTATGTGCATGATTGATTTCATATACTGTAAGAATATATAATATGGATTACATTTTTCACTGATTTGATTTGTTACTGATTTACGCATTTATTCTGTTATTGATATGTTATTACGAGCCCAAGTTATACAATTATGATGAGATAATAGGACTAGTT
>JBDJHY010270788.1:0-10355 GCA_039654485.1 Withania somnifera
GATCTTTACTCATACGGAACAGATGATTGGCCCGAGGCATGAGTCACAAGGCCTTTACTAACTTACCTATTCTAAGTGTTTGGAACATTCCACTAAAGATGTGTTTAGTTAGTCAAGCCTATCTGCACTAGATTATGAGTTGTGACAACTTAAATAACACAACCACACTACCTTTCCATGTAGTGGCGAGCTCACTAGTTCCATTATGATATTTGGTGTCCTAGCAAAGTTCGTTCAATATTAGGATGTTATTTTCCTATATTCAAGAGTTTTTGTGTTGAAATACAAAATTAATATGATATTTTTGTTCGTACTTTTCTTAGTGATAATGCCTTACAATACTTAACCTCTCAATTTTAGTAGTTAATGACTCACCGAGGAAGAATTCATCAAACATCTTGTTTGTACTCGTATAGGAATAATAGGCACCTCATTAAGACGGCACAGACTTTTCTCCTTCAATCCCATGTCCACTGTGTTTTGGGGGTGATACAGTCCTCACGTCTTCTATTTAATTAATTGAATGTCCTTATTTTCCATTCAGAATCAGATTCCTTATTCTATATTTCTTCCTCATTCACCTTAGAACTCTATCCCTTCTCATGTCTGTGGGAGCACATATTTTGTTCATAAATTAGCCCATTGTGCTCTTAATATGTTTTTCTTGGTTATTCCCGGGTTTGAAAGGACATCGTTGCTACTTACCTAATCTTTGTCAATATTTTATGTCAACGGATATCACATTTTTGAGTCTCAATCTTACTTTAGATGTTCCAATCATTATGATATTTCTAATGCCTTACTCTTACCTATACCTCATGTCTTACCTATCCTGTCTTTTGAGGAATCCACGGTTACTTCTACATCTCCGACTATAGTGTCACTACTCTAGACTTATAATTGTCGTCCGTCTACAGCATCAAGCTAGATGATTCATGTCATGTGTTAGACCTTGCACCTGCTGAGGACTTGCCTTCTCCTAGTCATTCGGTTGCATCTCAAAAAGGTATATGTAAAGATATGACACATGGGTCTAACTCAACCCCTAAAGCTAGATCATGAAGGAAGGATTGTCCAAGTCCATATAAACAAAGTTTCAACCCATTCCCCACACGACTTTTACCCACTTCAATAGTATATAATCTGCTCAAAATACAAACCCCCATTATACTTTTAAAAATCACTGTTTATTTACACGGGTGGTCTCTTTATATGGTCTTCAAGCAATTCTCCCCGCTTGAGCTAGTTTTTGGGGCTGAGTTAGGTTCAAAGTCCATTTAACAATTTAACTTTCAAATTCATGTAGATACATACTGCTTGCTGCACTAAAATTGTAAAATGTAAATAACTTTTACAAATTAAAAAGAAAGAGGAAATTCAATAAATTTCAAGTAGATAGTCAACCACTAGTGGAAAAAAAAGCAACTATCCATTACCTATTGGATCTTTGATGATGTCATAATAATCGGGAACATCCCGTGCATCAACAGGTTCTTTGAACGGCCAAGAATCAGGATGGTCATGCATTATCTGCTCAGGAGGGAAAAACTTAATAAAGATATGCCAATCTAAATAGCAAAGCAGTGAATTAGAATCTAGTGCTAGCTGGTCTTTGTGCACCAAAAACTTAAATAAAGCAAGCACGCAATTAATCAATCCAACTATTCTCAATTTCAAACTAGTTGGGCCTCGTGATATGAATCTTTTATATACTCCACTGGATTATGTTGTGAACATTCTTCGTTTTTGCCGCCGAACCTGTCTCAACACAACACTGGTGAGGGTGCGATGAGGGGGGTGTGCCAAATTCTATCAATTCCGTCCGGATACTTTACTAGAGTCAAGAAAAAATTTGGGGGGAAAATTGAGAATTTGTTTTCTCAAAACAAAAGATATAACAAATTTAAGATATGGAAAGTAGCATACCTTTAATATTATAGTTTTTTGTCTCCTTTTTAGTTTTTCCTCTTGGTCTTTATATTTGTTGCTTCATGTTTCAAGCCAAACAGAGAAAAAAAATTCAAGGGATCGTGTTCAGATATTCAGTAAATAGTAGCAGCAATCTATAAGAAGAGTTGAAAGGTCTTGAACGGCTTTCTTTTTCTTTTTTGAAGCAAGAACCAGAGAGATGATAGAGGGGTCTTGAGAAGACAACCCAGATACAAAGAACAAAGAGAATTGCAGTTTTGACCGTAAATCTGTATTTGTAAATTGTACATAATAACTGCTTTATTTCCCTACTTGTGACACGTAAGTGAAACTTTAAAGGCACAAACTTTTCACCAAATTTTATTTTTTATATTCCAAACAAGCATATGCCATAAATAAATAGATTTTATTTAATACATAATTATGCTATTTATATATATTTCTTTCTTATAGAAAAAAGAGATATCTAAATTAATAATAAACATGCAGATTTTTGGCAATTAATTTGTATGTTCAAATCGCACGAAGCATGAACAAATTTACTAGCTGTACATAATAAAATTAACACTGTCAAATTGATTATTGTTTATAAAATAATATTTTCATATGCCTTTAAAATAATTTTAATTATTATACATTAAATTATTCTTAACATAATTTTTAACTATGTATCTTTATTTTGAAAAACTAAGATTTTATATCTAAACATATGATCAAAATTAGGAAATTTAGATCTCGGAAAAATGTCATTTGGTTGTTCATACGAGAATGAAAGTGTAATCCCATCTTGAAGAATGAAAGCTTGAATTCTAAAACATACATGTAAGTTATCTACAAAGTATCTCTCAAATTTAGACTATCTTTATAACTATATTTTTATAATGTTGAATTTTGTTATCCGAATCCGAGCCTTGGATACGCACCCATGTCGGATAACCGCACCGAGTCCGGGCAACTTAGCCACTAGATTCAATACCATTTCCTCCCACAATGTTAAGTACCTTCTAAAATTAAATTATAGTTGTCTAGAGTTGGAGGTCTCTAAATCTAACACTTATTCTTCCTGAACCTAATGTAAATGATACAGAATCTAAACTTTGATCCCAACTAGTTGGTAACACTGATCCTTTACTTGCATATCTGTTTTATTTTAACCTAAGCCTGTTTGATTTCATTAGTTTTGTAGGTCTTTTGACATGTCCCTATAAGTTATTAGGTCGGCCTCGTGTTGTATCAACACCTTCAATAAGCATCATGTGTACCTCGGACTGGTGCAATTGGAGTCAACATTGGACATGGCCAAATCATTTCCTGTGATCATCTCATTTTAAAATTGGAGTCAACATTGGACATGGCCAAATCATTTCCTGTGATCATCTCATTTTAAAATCTATATCTGCTACTTGTATTATCTAGGAGTATTTTAGAAGGTAGGAGCATGAGGCTATGCATTTTACTTAATACAGGGCAAGGCATAAGCATCGATACATCAATGGTAAGCTCATGGATATTTAACTTCCTAATTTGTAATTAATAAAATAGTATAATACCACAAAAAATGTATAACTTGAGTATATTAAAAGTTTAGAAAATTAAAGAAACTCACAGAAAATAAGATATTTAACATATTTTATAGGTATAAATAATACAAGTGTTAAAGTTTTCGTGAGATGCAAATCAACTATATTGTCTCAATTTCCATAAATGAAAAAACACAATTGTAATGACCCTCCTGGTCATTTCGCGTCATTCGCTCGTTTTACCAGTTTGAGCCTTCCGTAGCTTCCTTAGGTGATTTGTAGTTGGCGGGGATGGGTTGCGTTGTTCCTGAAGTGTTAGGTTACTTGCTCTATCAATCTTTCAGTTTTAGAGCCTTAAGTTTAGAAATAGTTGACTTCAGTCAGTATTCCTGAAAGACGCGCTCAGAATTGAATTCGGACAATCCAGTTAGCTCCGAAGGATGAATTTTGATCTAGGTGGGCGCTTGGATTGGGTCTAGAAACTTTTAGTTGGGTTTTAGGCCGCTAGATGAGATAGCTGTGAAATTGAAGCTCAAAGTTTGACTTGAGTCAACTTTCGGAGAGAACCTTTCGTTCGGGCAAGCATCCAAGCTCGTTTTGAGTGCTCGATTGGACTTTTAGCTCTTTTTGAAAAGGGTCTTGGATCAACATTTCAACAAAACGACCTCGGTTGGTCATTTTATTGATTTTGTTAAGTCCGGAATGTCGTTTCCATGTGGATAGCATATTTGTTTGGTATCTGTCGGGTTCCAAACACATTTCGAGGGTTGTCGAAGGAAATTGGGAATTGAGGAATTATTGGTGCAACTACACCTGGTGCACCACCCAGGTGTACATTACGTTCGTGATAAGACCTCACAATCACGAGGGTCAGGCTGGTTACTAATCGTGATTGCGTGTCCTTGGTCACGATCGCAATGAAAATGGTCATCGGGGCGGATCGAGTTTCTCTACAGGATTGTGAAGGACCCTGTTGCAATTGCAATGGTCCATCTTAGTGTGGTCCCGCAATTGTGAAGGACCCCTAGCAAAATATATTATGGGACTTCAACAATTCAGACCATTTTCACCGTCTTCTTCATTCTCTTGAAGCTTCTGACCTAGGTTCTTGGTGGAGTTTGAGTATTTTGAACTAGGGTAAGGTTTCTAGTTCGTGATTATATTTGCACTAATTTCCCTTCTTAAACCTCATTTATTTCCATTCAATCTAGCTTGATGCTTGATTTTTGTTCTTAATCTTTATGGGTTGTTTTAAGGCCCCAAACGAGCTCTAATTTCGCTCAAAATTCGCTCAAATTTTGGCCATGCGTTCCTGGTCTTATGGGTGAACTTGTGGTGTATTTTATTTTATTTTTCCTCGATGGCCTCCATGGGTCAACTTTTGACCTAAATTTCGAGATAGTATTATGAGTGTCATTCTTCTCGTATCGACACATATTATGTTTTTGATAGTGTGGCAACATCCGGAGGCAGTCCGGAAGGGACAGATTCTCAGTGGCGGTTAGGAGTTTATCGTTCGGCTTCCAGGTAGGTTACAGTCTCTTTCTTTTAGACTTGGCTTAGCTGTGTAGTAAATGTTTTAAATTACTTGTTGGATAGTGGACTTGTAGGTAATTTGTAGATTATGACTCAATACCTCCCGATTCTTCGGCTATTTTGGGGGTTTAGACTAGAAATCCCTTTCTGAGCGTTAGTTTGGTTGCCTTATTTAGCTAGGTGCTTCTGCATAGTGCTCATAGTAGAGACCTTTAGACTAGGTTAGGATAGATTTATGCTAGTATGGGTTTTATTTTCCTGTTTAAGCTTAAATACGTTTATTCTGGTTTTTTCCTGTAATATTACGGTATTATGGGCCAGAGGCCGAGGTTATTGCATAATAGATCCCAGGTTAATTCTCTGTGTGTGGTTTGTAGGGTGATTTAACTTGTCCCATTGCATCTATATACAATATAAATATATATATATATATACACACACCTGTACTTATATTTGAACATCCTCATTCATGCACGCATACTCATAGATCATAGCAAGGTTTGAAGGTTGAAGCATGATTTCTGTTTTGTAAAATTGGACTATGTATCTCTTATCATCTGATTTATTGATTTTGGGCCCCGAAGGGGTGTTGTTACTTTTATTACTGATTTGGAGTTGTTTTACCACCGTTTTTGGATTTCAAAGAGATGTGTACCATTTTTTGTTTAGACTGGATATTTCTAAGGGATGAATGACATTTTAACTCAGATTTGGATTTCTAAAGAAGAGTTGTACCACTTTCAGACTTTGATAGAGGCTTTTTCATCGATTTTTGTTCGGTTGATGGACATGTTGGCCTACCCATCAAGAGTGGCTACAGTTTTTACTTACATTTTCTTATGATTATCAAAGGGGAAACTTGTACCATTGCCGACTGGCCCCTGGAGAACTGGACCCAGATCGAATTTTGGAACTTTCTTTCGGTGCATCAGCCACATTTTTGCAGTTATACTATTAGTATTAATATTGTGTTTTCCTTTTATTATTGTGTTGCCTTAGGTTGCAAGACTTTTTTACCCAAAGGTGTATCCAAACTTGTGATTTATCGTATTACTGCTTTCTGAGCCCAATCGGCCTATAATGCTTGTTGGATACCCCATCGTTCTAATACTCATACTGCACTTCTGCATCTTTTCTGGTGCAGATTCTAGTACGAGCCTTCATCGTTGACTCTGGTTATTCGAAAGTTGTCTACTCAAATTGTGGTGAGCACTTGGCCTCCTGGACCTTACTCACCTCCTCATTTTAATCAGCATCTGTATTTTTGTTTATCTTGTACAGACTCAGAATGATTGTGTATGTATTTGAGTACCTAACAGCTCTTGTACTAGTGACACAAGATTCATGATAGGTTTTATCGTGTATTTTGTCCTTCTTAGCTCCTTTAGGACGCGTTTGTATATCAGATAGTTGTATTTGTATATATTGGATACAGGTCCTTACTTGGTTCTCGTTCCAGTTATTTATTCTGTGATATGGGTTTAGTTTAGGTTGGCTTGCCTCCCGATTTTGGGTTATGACAGTTTGGTATCAGAGACTGGGTTCACCAATCTTATTATTACAAGAGTAAATGTCTAGTAGAATCCCGCGGATCGATACAATAACGTATGTGTCCTATCTTCGGGAGGCTAAAGGAAATTCTTAGGAAAAGGAACTATTTGATTCATGGAAAACTCATTTGTTTCACTCTCTTACAAAAGGCGAGGACGAGGACTTGAGTGAGCAGGGGCAAGGCCTCTACACCTGCTGGCTCCAGCTAGGGGCCGAGGTAGAAGTCAACCCAAGGTCGAGATCAGGCTCAAGCTACAGCATTGGCTCAGGGCCACGCCAGGCCAGGGAGCCGTCACCAAAGCTTGGGATCAATCTAGAGATTGTGGCAGATGATCCACCTACTTAGCAACCGGTGGGTCAGGGACCAGCCCAAGCTCGCAGGAGATGTGCCTGCCCTAGTTCTACGTGAGGTTTTGGTTCAACTATTGGTTATATTATGGGCCTAGGCTACAAATTGGGCTCAGACATCATCTTAAAAAGCAACTAAGGGTTACCAAAGTTCAAGAGCATAGTCAGCTACTGCGGCTCCCCATGTGGAGGTCCTACCAGTGTCAATTGCTTGTCAATCAACGACAGCCTGACCATTTATGTCTATAGAGGAGCAGAAGATGTTGGGTCGGTTTCTCAAATTGGGTCCTTTGACATTTCCAAGTGCCCTAAGGGAGGATGCACATGATTTTCTTGTCAATTGCTAGGAGAGGTTGCATAACCTCCGACTAGTTGAGTAGCATGGGGTGGATTATACCACATTTCAGTCGGAGGAACCGGCAAAACTGTGGTGGAGAGCTTACATAGGTTACAGACCAGCTGAGTTCCCTCCAATGATTTGGGCGTAGTTCTTCGTCGGGAAATGTGTGCCTAGGAACATGCGAGAGCATTGAGGGACGAGTTTACATATCTCTGCCAGGGTTCTATGTTAGTGTCTGAATATAAGGCCAAATTTCATCAGTTACTGAGGCATGGTGCTTTGATTATGCATACCGAGCATGAGTGGTTCTATGATTTTGTCAGGGGAATGAGGTTTCAGCTTCGCCTAGCTACCGAGTATATGGTATCAGATGGGTTACCTTTCTGGATATGGCAAACCATGCGCGGACTATTAAGGAATTACATTGCGAGGCCCATAGGGACAGTGATAAAAGGCCTCACCATCAAGGCAACTCTAATGATCATTAATCAAGTGGCAGTGGTTATTCGGGTAGAGGTCAATACCAGCAGCAGTATAGTCAACCTACTAGACCTGTTCAGGCCGCACTTCAAAGCCTAGATAACTATTTGGGCCCTACTGTTAAGCACAGCCAGGGTACAAGTCAGGCTTTGATGGGTGCTCATCTAAGGTATTCAGGTCAAGGTGGCCACTCCAATTCAACAAGGCCATCACATCACTGTGTTCCTCGCAGAGGGTGTTACGAATGCCCGGGGTTGGGGCATTTCATTAAGGAGTGTCCCAAGCTCAAGCAGGGCAGGCTACATGATCAGTATGTTCAAGCCCCCAAGGCTTTAGTGCCGCCGACCAGAGGTGGTGCGCAAGGTAGTAGGGGTGGTCCCAGGTGTTAGAGGTGAAGCTCAATTAGGTAAAGTAGGTGGTCGAGTCGGTACTCAGCCCGGACGTGGACATTATTACGCTTTTCCAGGCAAGCCGGAGGCAGAGGCTTCAGATGACATCATTACAAGTATGACCTCCATTTGTCATCAGACAACCTCAGTTTTATTTCAGTCGGGTTCTACTTATTCACTGTGTTTGCCTACCTTGCTATTCGATTGGGTCTGCCTAGTGAGTTATTGATTGTGCCTAGACATGGTGGTACTCTATAGGTAATTCTTTAATAGTGTATTGGGTAATTAGGTCTTGTATGGTGACTATTCTAGAGTATGACACTCGGGTTGATCTTGTTATACTTGATATTGTTGATGTTAATGTTATTCTAGGCATGAATTAGTTATCTCCTTATCATGCGGTGAATTGCTTCACCAAGACTATTACCTTAGCCATGCCTGGTGTTCCTTCGGTAGTTTCGCAGGGTGCAAATGAATGTGTGCCAGGAGGAGTCATGCCTTGTATTCGAGTAGGAGGTTGGTAGTGACGGGGTGTTTGACTTATCTTGCTTTTGTTCATGATACCAGCACCGACAGTCCTCTAGATTCAGTGCTAGTGGTTTGTGAGTTTGTTGGTTTGTTTTCTGTTGATTTGTTGAATCTTTCGCCTGAGTGTGATATTGACTTCGCTATTGATGTTTAGTTAGACATCACCCATTTCTATCCCTCTGTACTGCATGGCTCCTGCTAAGCTAGTAGAGCTTAAGAAACAACTTCAGAATCTCTTGAGTAGGGGTTTCATTCGGCCTATCGTGTCTCTGCGGCATGTTCTTGTCTTGTTTGTGAAGGACGGGTCTATGCGCATGTGTATTGATAATCGACAGCTAAATAAGGTGATTATTAGGAATAAGCATCCGACGTCGCGTATTGATGATCTGTTCAACCAACTTCAGGATGCAGTCGTATTTTCTAAGATAGATTGAGATCTCGCTACCATCAATTGAGGATCAGGGAGGAGGACAATACCTAAGACTGCCTTTTACGACTTGCCACAGCCATTACAAGTTCTTGGTTATCTTTTGGTTTGACCAATGCTCCAAAGCGTTTATGGACTTGATGAATAGGGTATTTAAACCTTATTTGGACTCCTTCGTCATTGTGTTATTAATGAAATCTTTGTCTAGTTGCGGAGTAGGAAGGAGCACGAGCAGCACTTGATGTGCTTCTAACTTTGAGAGATCAGCAGCGAGTTTTGGCTGGAGTTGTATCATTCTTGGGGATTATGGTAGATCTGGCGAATATTGAGACAATCCATGATTAACCTATACCCACTACTCTTATCGAGGTTTGTTGTTTCGTTGAGTTGGCAGGTTACTACAGATAGTTTATAGCAGCTTTCTCTTCCACTACAACGCCATTGAGGAAGGATGTCCCAATCCAGTTGTCCAATGAGTGTGACGCGAGCTTTCTGAAGCTCAAGGCCTTACTTCTGCTTCGATTTTGGCTCTTCCTGATGAAGGTCAAGGATTTACTGTTTATTGTGATGCTTCCGACGTTGGGTTAGGGTTGCGTGTTGATGCGGTAGGGTAGAGTTATAGCTTATGCTTGTAGGCAGTTGAAGGTGCACGAGTGCAACTACCCCACCTGTGACTTGGAGACGGTGATGGTAGACTTCGCCCATAAGATTTGGAAGCATTACTTGTATAGGTTGACTGTGAGATCTTTACCAACCTTCGCAGCCTATAATATACATTCAGCCAGAGTACTTCCAGATAGCGTGGGTGATTGGAGTTGTTTTCGAACTATGATATTTCAATTTTGTGTCATTTGGGCAAGGCAAACGTGGTAGCAGATGCCTTGAGCCAAAAGGCGGTGAGTGTGGGAAGCTTGGCATTGCTTTCAGTTTCAGAGTGGCCCTTAGCTATAGATGTCGAGTCCTTAGTCAATCGATTGGTTCGGCTTGATATTTCATATCCCTCGACTTGCTTGTATTGAGTCTCGGTCATCGTTAGTAGAGCAAATTCAGGAGCGAGAGTCCGAGGATGATAGGTTAAGGGTGATCTGAGATAAGGTGTGGCGAGGTTAGGCGAGGCGAGGCGAGGCGAGGCGAGGCTAGGCTACGACGGGATCCACAGGCAGCAGCGGCGAGGCGACGGCGGGATGAGGGATCCACAGGCAGCAACGGCGCCCAAGCTTTCTTCCTTACTTCCTCAGTTCGACAATCGACAGTTCCTCTTCCTCAGTTCCAAGTGTTGCTCGGCTGCTCCGCCCTCTTTTAATTTT
>JBDJHY010270799.1:0-10355 GCA_039654485.1 Withania somnifera
TCCAAACAGTTTGAGGTCTTCGTCGGAGGTCTGAGGTGATAGGTGGCAGATGAATTAGCTGGATCTAATGGGTCCCAACCATCCTTTTTAGGGAGGTAGGTGGCTATGTATAGGAAATACAAACATCATTTCATTGACAGTGCATTTTATTTTATTTATGGGTGAGTGTTGACTTGTTAGTGTTATTGATTGAACTTACCTTTAAGCCTAAATGATTGATGTCTTACATGAGTTGTACTACTTGTTATTGTGATAGACTCTTATCTGGAGGTTATTATATGCTTTCCTTCTCATCTGAAATTGGTGAAGTGCACTAATGCACCCAAACTTGCACCTTAAATAAGAAGTATAAAGGGGTTAGTGACAAATATAGAACCCAACAAAGGTTGGGGTTGATCCCACATGGAATATAGTAGAGAATATATCTATTAGAAGTTAATCAACTTAATAGTTACTATTTCTGAGAGGGGAATAAAAGAATTAAATAAACCAATCTTTGCAAGTTTCAGATGTTGTTTAAAGTGATATAAGTGATTTTCGAACACTAGGGTTGCTATCCCTATGATTTCATAACTCCCTAGGTGCTTAATACTAGTAAATATTTCTAGTGCTTAGCATACAAAGTCAGACAAGTTAGATTTACCTAAATGCCTTTAATTCCTATTAGATGATTATCACTAATCACTTTCAGTCTCAGAGTTTTTTCCATAATAACCCTTGCCTTATGATTTCAGAAATTCTATCCCTATTATGCCTCAAGTCATAGGATGAAGGTTTATAATTCAAATTTCTGTTGTTCATTCTCTTTTCCTATTTTCTACTTCCCTTTTGAGCAATTAAACCTTACTCGATATCTAACCTATGGAACCATTAAAAAGCAATTACAACAAAAATAATAAAAATACATGCATGCACACCGATTTAGAATTACCAAATACTTTAATCTAGGTTGTTAATTCATCATGGTTCCCACAACCCTAGTTGTGGTGGTTTTAGCCTCTCATGATCATGGTAATAATATTAAGAATCTGAATATAGTTCAAGAAAATAAAACTTACAATCACAAAGTGGTAAAATCAGAGAATGATGGAGATGTAATGAAGCCTTCAAATATAATAAAGAGAAAAAAAATCAAGAACAATATTAAACTGGTCTTCCAAATCTCTCAAAGTACTAAGAAATATATCAAAGTGGCGAACCTCAAAAATAAAAAACTAAGTAATGTATTTATAGAAGTAATAAAAATCTAACTTAATCAAACTAGGAAAACAATGTTGACGTGGTTATTACGAATCATGGTATGATGAACCACGACTCATGGTCTAGAACCTAAAGCCTCGTAAAATCTATAGTCTTCTTAGTGAGCCACGACTCATTCCATGACTCATGGTATTCAACAGTATGACTCAAAGTACTTCTTCGTAGTCTAGAACTCTAATATCAACAATTTCTGTGCACCTTCCATGACTTATTAGTAAGACTATTACACTTGCACATCATGAGTGTTGGAAAGGGTTCGTTGTCCTTAGAAAGACCTTCTTAACTTCTACTTCAATAGCACCATCACAGATCACTACTCGTACTTCTCCAATACACAAGACATGGTACTAAATCGTAGTTCCACAGCTGACCTTCCTCTTTATGCCGACTCGGTATGACAAGGATCATGAGTCATGGTCTTCGACAGTATGACTCATACCACAACTCGTGCCACTAGATCTAATTTCCATATTTCTCTCTTATCAGTATGTTTAGCATCACGAGTTATGGTGATCAGATCTACAACTAGTACAATGTCTCGTAGCTCTAGAGTTAGACCAATTTTTACTAGTTTTAGCTCTTGGTTTCTGATTTGGCTCCGAACACTCTTTCCTAAAAAATAACACACAACACATCATAGCCATATAAATATGCTCAATAATGTACAAAAATCATCTTTTTAAGCATTGAATGTTCCATAAACTCACAACACATCAACACTCTTAACTTAAAGCATTTTCTTGTACTCAAGCAACAACCTGAAAATGAACTAGCATAATGCTTAAATAGGAGAGTCCTAGTAAATCTACAATAGTCACACAACATCAGGCGCACTTATATCACAAGGTACCCCTCATTTTCATAACTATAATTGATACTATTCTACTAATTGGAAAAAGTACATACACATGCGGTCGTCTCCCTATCATCAACAATCAAACAATGCAATCCTAGTTCCCTCACAATCAAAGAAGTCCCACACACAATATATTAAATAAGCTCGGGACACAACAAATGCACTCATTCTCACAAAAAAGTTCAAACAATGTGTGTACACAAACCATAGGCTTGCCCTTATTTTCTACACTTCCGCTTTCAGAAAATTGGACTAGGATCACTGAAAGATATTTCTTGGCTTGTAATGTTGGCTTAGGGGTTGCTAGGCTAAATTATGGGATTTAGTGATTAAGCCCTCATTTGAAATACACTCTTTAATGTCCACCTCAACCTCCTTTCTCTCCTTTTTGTTTTATTATGGGTTGTGGTAGTTTATTCAAAACTGACTTGCCTTTTTTTTTATTTTCAGCTTATAAAAGATCCGTTTCCCCTTTTGAAAATTCTCTAAATTTTTCATACCTAGATTTTCTTCTTTATGACCCCTATACAACTACCCTCAACTCAGGATTTTATTCTCAGTTGAGGCCTAGTGTTTTAATGCCCCAGAGTCACCCATGGGCACCACAAGGCATCCTTAGACACTGAGTCACATCATTAGCCTCAGAAGAACCCCTGGATTATGCATATCTCTAAACACTCACTCATCAGCGGAAGTATAATATATAAATAAAGTCTAAGCTGGTGGGATATCTCACATATCAAGTTATTACTAAAATAATATGAAAACTCCAAATCAATACCACTACATCATGTGTCTGAAAGCCTCTAAGTACTAAAATACTAGGCTTCTAGGACAAGTCCCCAGCTAGCCTTAGAAAGAAATAAATGACTGTAGCAATAACTAGTTTGCTTTAATAGAAATAAAAAAATACTAATAAAGTATTCCTAGTCCATGGGAATTCACCAATAATCTAATAAATAAAGATATAAGATCTGGTCAACCTTAAGTTTAAGGATGGCTGGCCTAACCTACATGTGAAATCATGCAGCAAAAGAGTATGAAGTCAGTACATTGATTATACTGAGTAAGTGGGATGGGGAAAATGAGAAGCAATATCAATATGAAAAGCATGAGTATAAATAAGCCATGAGTAGGCTATGCAATCCATGATCAAATCACTATTCAAAACAATATTTCAATAAAATTTAAGTACTACTCACAGTGTAAGAATTATGATTCATTGCCAATCATATGTAAGAAAATTTAAATTTCTGAATCTTTTGTAGGGGGTTTTATAACTGATATATAATACCATATGAACAGACATAGCATTCAGTACACTACTAGCTAAGGGAGTACTTTGCCCGCCATAGACTCAGTACCTAACAAGGAACCTAGTAGATCCAACTAAGTTGGGTCTGTCATAATAAAACCATTTAGACGCATATCATCCTATAGTTGGAAATATAGTTATGGGATCAGTTCATTCAACCTAATCCATTCGGTGTTAATACTACTCCCAAAACATAACAATACTCCCAACTTGACCAGTTTAAGTTATTTAAATGAAAAACTGATCAAACTTTCATGCCTTGGACTCTTCGGGAAAGTTCTTATCAATTCTTTCTCAATTTGATAAAATCATGTCTGAGCCTAAACTTAGATAAATATCTTATCAAACTTCCAAATTTTGCTATTTATGACTCAAGTTCATCAAATAGTACATATAAGCTCAACCCTCAAGTTTTTGAAAAAGTTAGATTTACAATTTACTCGAAGTCTTGGATAAAACAATTAAATCATGAATAATAATGTGATAATACAAGATTTCATGTAACATGACATAAAATATTAATAAATCATAAGAGTAAACTCTACAATGTAAGGATTTAGGGTTGACGAATTGTTCACAAAATACTTACTAAAAATTTAGGGTTTGGGAACAAGGGTGAAAGAAAACCCTTGTCGTAAACCCACATATCTGAAACTTGGAGAAATCCGTAGTTTAAGTGAAGAGGAATCTTCTCCCTTAGAAACCCTAGTTCTTAATCCTAGAGATAAAAAGATCAATTCTTTCTTTGTCTGAGTTGTTTTTGAGAAGAATGAAGAGAATAAAGAAATTTTGGATTTTATATCCGTGCTTATTAAGCCTAAACCGATATATTTTTATTTATTAAGGAGTGGGGAAGGACCAAAAAGTCCTTGGGAAATGCAGATTAAAGCTGGGATGGAAGGTTTCCACGGATGGTTCGACGGTCTGTGGAAACCTTCCACAGTCCATGGAATGTCCATGAACCTGTCCCCCTCGAGATTGAGTCATTAGAAGCATATGATAGTTCATTTCAGACTGTCCTTCGATCCACAGTCCGTGGAATGACCCGTAAAGTCATTCCATACTTTAAATTTATTTGAGAAATTTTGTCCCATTCCACACCTCAAACCACGGTCCATGAAACCCTTCCATGGTCCTTGGTCTTGAGGCATAACAAAAGCGAACACTCATATGGTTCCACGGTTCAATCCACAGTCTGTGGAACCCTTAGAATGTCCATGGAACAAACTGTGGGACCTGGGCCAGTTCCATATTTTGATGAAATTTCATGTACACTCTTTTCTTAGCACACTAAATACCTTAGCATAATCTTAAAGGTGTTACAATATCTCCCTCTTAGATTTATTCTTCCTCGAATGAAGACTTCATCCCAGAAAAAAGGGAAAATGACTCAGAAACTGGCAGAATGACTCAAAAACCTATTTATAACATAAAAATGACTTAACTAATTGTGATTATACTCTTAACTTAATTAAACCATATGCATGTTGTACTATATCACGACACAAAATTCTATTAGCGTCTACAACCCTTAGGTAAAAAAGCCTAACCTTACAACCCGGAGCTACGCGCAATGGGCTGTACACACTCGAATTATCCATTATAAAAGGAAGCATAGGAAAATATATGTGAAAGCAGAAGCAGAAGAAACAAATATACAACCAAAATCTTAAAACCTGGTGTTAATGACATATAGAGCTACTATACAGAGTATCCAAAAGATAAATATATACAAAGAAAATCCTACAAAAGTAATACTACACGAGGCCTGCTATGAAAAGAAGGCTAGAAATCAAGGAAACCAAAGTCGGCTCAGACATTAAAGCTCACCATAATCTCTGTAACCACCTACATCTACTCTACACAATCTCGGCGTCTCTGATAACCCCTGCCAGTATCTGCACCATGAAAAAGGTATAGAAGTGCAGCTTGTGTACAAAACAAGGTACCCGGTAGACATCATAGGATGACCAGGCTAAATAAAGTACAAGTAATAAAGGCGAGGAAGTAAAATAGGTCAAAGATAGTAGAAAAGCAGTAAAACTAACAATTAATACAAAGATATAAGGAAGTCAGAGTACACTACCATTACCAGGATGTAAGTCAAGGTCTATAGGGAACTAAAGCATAGAGGGCACATATGGGCAATAACCATTACCAAAAATCCCAAATTCGAAGTAAAGTAACGTACCTGCACTCTAACTAAGCCAAGACCTAACCAACCATATGTATATATACATACTACGAGTAAAGGATCGAATGGTAAAGTACAACTAATTATGGAACAAAAAGTAAACACATAAAACCTACCTGGCACCCCATCCTTCCCGTAGGAACAAAAAGCACAACAAAACCCACCTCGACTTCCCCTTAAGCCTTGTGAGCACAAACAATACAAAGAGTAATACACGGGGGTGCAGGAAAGTAAAATAGGACAATATTATATAGTACCAATGCCTTTCTCTCAATAATTACCAATTTCAAGGCCTCTACAACTCGGAGGACCACACCTCACACTCTATTGCAGGGTTTAAGCCCAATCAGTACCTCATCTATTCCATACTCAAGGTCCACTCTCAATTTATCATACTCAATGGTCTTTGTGACTCAGAGAATTGCACCTCACACTTGAGTGCAGGATCTAAGCCCAATCAATACCTCGTTTGTACCATACTCAGGTTCCGTTCCCTAAAGGACCGTAACACTAAATCGAATACAGGGTCTAAGCCCAGTTATCACCAATCATATCAGCCAAACAAATAATATATCACTGCCTGATCACGTCATAACAACAAGAAAATGCTTATAACAACAGGAACATAAACAACCGTAGTCTATGATCGGCCAAAGGTCACCAGCTAAGATCTCATCTCACCACACTTATTGCGCATTAACTCGAATATCCCCCAAGGTTAGTGGCCCCCACGGGGTAAGGCCAGGACCCTGGCTTTCAACCCTTCACCCTATATGCCCCTCGAAAATCAATAAAGTAAATACCAGTCAACTAAATATGCATTGATCAACCAAACTATAACCCACACTACTAGCCACATCATAAGAACCCTATAATAGCCAGTCTACAATGCACGTAAATAAACCTAGCCTACGTGGGCGCTGATGAAAGTCCTTAAAATGCATGCACCATAGGTCTAAAGATTTGAACGTAGCTGAAATCACTCGACACTATGAAATTATGATTTCAGGGATTACACATGAAGAATAAGACTCATATTTTAATTAGCAAATCGGGTCAAAAAATAGGGCCCTAAATAGGCTTGCAGGTCCTACAACCCAAAAAATAAAGTAAATATACCGGAGCGAAGCCCTCAGCTCAGGGGACTCATGATCCAAAATTGAGCCTAAAATAATGAAGGAAAGAGGTAGAAAACATGGTTTAAGGTAAGGAAATCAAACTTTTGCATAAGCTACGGTGCCTTTCGTTAGGATGAAACCCTGGGCACAGGGGAGCCCCAAAGGTAGCTGGGGCAACCTGTAACTTGTACCAAAACATAGCAAACCAAAAGTGCATTTTGGGTGGAAAACATACTACAGACTCAACGAAAATCGACGAAATGACCAAACGAGGTTGTTTAAGAGAAAAAGACCCCCAAGCTAAAACTAACTCAAAAGAGGAATTTACCAAACATCCAAAGACAAACCCAAAATGAGCTCCGACACCCCGAAAAGAGAACTAATAACTCAACCAGCCCACAATTACCATTCCAAAACTGGTGGAATCATCGAAATTCTGATCCAACACTCTGATCACCAAAAGACCACCTAGGCTTTAAAATGAGCTTTACTTGAGCTAAATTTCCACAAAATAGCCCAAACTTAAAATGAGAACCTCGGGACACAAACTTAAGGTCCAACTATACCAAAGTCGGCACTGCAGAGCTATGAAAACTAAGATAATAGGCGAATGAACTGCCAGCTCATCGAGCTACCGGTCTTAGCAAGTCATAAATGACTTAGGGCAACTACCAGGCAACTCTAAACATAGAAAGAGGCGGAAATTAAGAAAATGACCAAACAAGTCATTACAACATCCACTACTAAAAAGGACTTTCGTCCTCGAAAGTCAAGGAAAGAGCCTGAAGGCTCAAACAAATTTGGATATGGGGCCCGCATATCACGCTCTATCTCCCAGGTAGCCTCCTTGATTGCCGATGAGCCCAAAGAACCTTCACTACCAGAATTTCCTTGGACCTGAGCTGCCTTACATCTCTATCTATAATATCCTCAGGCTCTTCAATATAAGTCAAAGTTATATCAATCTGCATAAACTCTCAGCAAAGGACACGGGACAGGTCTGGTACATAACAACAGAGCATCGATACATGGAAAACCAAATGAACTGCAGCTAACTCAGGTTGAAAAACAAGTATGTAGGTAATCTCTCCAACCCTTTGTAAGATCTTAAAAGGCCTAATAAACCGGGGCCTGAGATTTCCCGCCATTCCAAACCTCATAACGCCCTTCATTGGCGAAACCCAAAGAAAGACCAAGTCGCCAACACAGAACTCAAGGGGATGAATCCTACAATCCGTGTTGGACTTCTGCCTACTTTGCATTACCTACAACTTAACCTGAATAAGTATGACCCGATTTGTAGTACCACGGAGCCAGTTTAGACTTTGAAGCTAATCCTCACCTCCACAAAACCAACTAATAGGCGATCTACAACGCTTGCCATACAAAGCCTCAACGATGCCATGTATATACTGGTGTGGTAGCTGTTGTTATACCAGAACTCTACCAAGGCCAAGTATCTATTCCAACTAACTCCAAAGTAAAAAGCAGAGGCACACAACATATCATGGAACACCTAAATAGTCCTCTCGTACTGTCTTTTTTCCTGTGGGTGGAATGTTATACTCAAATCAACCTTGGTACCTAACTCTCTCTAAATCGACCTCCAAAACCACAAGGTAAACTGTGTGCCCCATCCAGATATGATGGAAATAGGCACCCCATGAAGTCTAACCATCTCGCGAACATATAAATCAGCTAACCTCTCTACACACAAGGTTGAATGAGTCGATAAGAAGTGAGCTCATTTGGTCAATCGATCCATGATAACCTAAATGCAATTATAACCCCTAGAAGTGAGAGAATGTCCTGAAATGATATCCATTGTGATCCATTCCCATTTATAGTTAGGGATAGGAAGACTCTGTATTTCACCGCCCGATCTCTGATTCTCGAACTTCACTTGCTGATATTTCAAAGATAGAGACACCAAGGATGCTAGAATTCTTCATACTCTGCCACCAATAATGCTGCTTCAAATTGCAGTACACCTCGCGATACCCGAGTGAATGGAATACCTGGAGTAGTGAGCCTCGTGCAGTAAAATTTGTATCAAATCACAAAGCCTCGAAACGACAAGGTGGACATGAACCCATAACACACCATCAAAATCTATCTCAGGCCAACTGATCACCTAACAGAACCCTTTCTCGTAATTGAACTAAATGTGAGTCCTCATACTGGTGTTGTCAAATCTGATCAAACAAGGATGATCTGGACTTAATATGGGAAATAATACACTTCCTTGCTGAAAGATCCAACCTAACCATCATGTTGGCCAAGAACTAAATGTCCCAAGCCAATGTCCTCTCAAAAATAGTAATTGCATCTAGGCTACCCAAACTCACCACCTTCTGACTCAAGCCATCTGCGACTACATTAGCCTTGCCTGGATTGTAGAGAATACTTAAATCATAGTCCTTCAGGAGCTCAACCCACCTTCACTATCTCAAGTTAAGCTCCTACTAACTCAAAATGTACTACAAGCTGTGGTGGTCTTTAAAAATCTAGCAATGGACCCCATCCAGGGAGTACCTCTAGATCTTAAGCACAAAAACTACCGCCGCCAACTCCAAGTCATGGGTGGGGTAGTTACACTCGTGATCCTTCAACTGCCTTAATGTATATACTGCAACATGGGCCTGCTGCATTAGTACACAACCCAATCCAACACCCAAAGCATCACAATATGCTGTAAATGACTGACCCTCAATTGGTAATAGAAGAATTAGGGCGGTAGTCAGCAACTCCTTCAGCCTTAGAAAGCTGGATTCATACTAAGATGACCACTGGAAGGGCATATCCTTTTGTGTTAGTCTAGTCAGTCGAGATGCAATAGAGGAGAAACCCTAAATGAAATAACGATAATACCCATCCAACCCAAGGAAACTGCTAATCTTTGTGATGGAAGTAGGTCAAGGACAATCACAAACTGCAGCCATCTTAGCCAAATCGACACTAACACCTACACCTGACACCACATGGCCTAGAAAAGAGATAGAGTCTAGCCAAAACTCACACCTTGAGAGCTTAGCATAGAGTCGCTCAGTCCTCAAAGTCTGCAACATAACTCTCAGGTGCTCCTCATGCTCGGCTCGACTCGACTTTTCGGGTAAACAAATATATCATCTATGAAAACAACCACGAAAGAGTTCAAACACGGAAATAATGTGCGAGTCATCAAGTCCATGAAGGATGCAGGGACATTAGTCAGCCCAATGACATCACTAAGAACTCATAATTCCAATATGTGGTAAGAAAAGCTTCTTCGGGACATACTCAACCTGAACCCTTAACTGGTGGTAGGAAAACCTCAATTCGATCTTAGATAACACCGTGGCTCCCTGAAGCTAATCAAACAAGTCATCAATACACGGTAGAGGATACTTATTCTTAATAATTACCTTTTTAGCTGCCTATAATCGATACAAATCCACAGAGAGTTATTCTTTTTTTCATAAATAACACCGGGGCACCCTATGATGATACACTCAGACGAATGAAACCCTTGTCAAGAAAATCCTACAACTACAAACTCAACTCACGAAGCCTAGCTGGTTCTATACGATACGAACGAATAATAATGGGGTTGATCGCTAGCTCAACCTCAAT
>JBDJHY010270819.1:0-10355 GCA_039654485.1 Withania somnifera
AGATGATCTCGAAATTTAATTTCGACGGTTTCATTAGTTCGAGAATGCTAAACAAAGTCAAGATTTACTTTAAGTTCGTGTTTTGGAGTTAAGGTTGAGGCCTAAATTGGAGCTTGGGTGGTATTTTGGTGTTCAGAGTGTTGGATTGGAATTCTGATGCTTCCATTAGCTCCTAAATGGTGAATTTAGGCTATTTTGACCCATGGTACACTTCCCAAAGTGTCCATGCTCAATTTGAGTTGATTTGTGAAAAGTTAAAAATTTACTCGTTTTGACTAAATCTTGGTTGGGAGTCATTTTTGCTCAAACGACCTTCGATGTCGATTTCGTTGAGTTCCGAATGTGTTTGTCACATAAAAAGATATTTGGTTTGCCAAAATTGGACTTTGTTTCAATTTCAAAACCCCAGTTGAAATTTAGAAAAATTATTGTATTTGTTGGTGCAGCTTTGATTGATTTATCGGTCAAAGTGCCGATTTATTAATCTCGGTTGATAAATCAAACATCTTGTATATAAATCAAACCAAATGACCGATAAATCGACAGCCGCCAATAAATCAGCCATTTTTCTAACAAATCGGTGCCCGTCAGTGTCAAGGGTGTCGATCTATCGACACTTTTGGTCTGATAAATTGGTACCTAAGACCCTTTTTCTTCAGTTTCCATCCATTTGGGGTATTATTTCATCAACTTTTCCCCTTGTTTTGTCTCCAATTTTGGTGTGAATTTTCTTGGAAACTTTCCCAAACTCCATAGAAAATTTCCTTGAAGATCTCATACGTCATCCTTACCTTCGATAAGTAATTTCATCCGTTTAATTTTATGATAATTAGATCTTTTCCTCCATTAATTTCCTAGTCATGATTTCTTGATTCCTTCAATTATATCCGAAGTTATATGGTAAATCCTTGCTATTTAGGGCTAATATACCTTGTAGTAATGTTTTTCTTTTCCAAATTCAACATACAATTCTATAAAGATCAAATCTTTAGCTCATTTAATACTCAATCTTCTCTGAGCTTTTCAAGGGTCTTTCCTTACCAAAATTATGCTCAATTTAGGAGCACGGGTTCCTAGTAACGTTGGGACCCCATGGCGAAGTCTAATTTTAATTTCAACAACCTCGTAGGCCCATTTTAGGCTCGATTTTAGGCCTAGTCCAAAACTTAGCATAATTAATACTGTTGGACTCACATTACTATGTGAAATATTATTTCACAAGTTTTAGATCAATTGGAGTTCGTTTGATATCAGTTGGCGTATCATTTGCGAGTTTACAGTGTTTTATCGTCGGACGACATGTAGGCTCCATGGGGCTATCTCTGGGTTTATAGCTTTAATAATTATATTAAATAGAATCTGTGGTTGGGTATCTAGGTGGTTAAAGTAACCTTGTATCCTTCATTTGATATCTATTTCAGTATCCGAAGTTGTATGGTGCCGGTGACTTAGGAGTTGTTTAGTGATACCTGTGCAGGGCATAGGTAGTTATCATCTCATGTTTATATATATATACTAGCTAATGTGTTGTGTATGCATTACATGAGAGGTTGGGCCATGGCTCCAATGAGAGTGCATTAGGGTTGGGCCAGTATCACCACATGATTATTGAGCCGTGAAGGCTAGAAACTGATTTTAGTAATGATAACAGCCAATGACATAAACTAATAATTAGAATATTCTAATAATAATATAAGTAAATGACCTTTTAATTATTTTTGAGTTAGCGGTGTACCGAGCACCCGGTACTACTACTTCCACTTATTTTAGCCCAGGATTTACACCTTGGCACCGGGAAATATCATTTACTAATTAATGCTTGGATTTGAGACTGACTCCGTTTGACAGTAAGTACAGCCGCTAGCACTTGAGTCTGTCATTGTGAGGCAGTAATACAACTTTTTGATGCTATAATATATACTAGTTTGGAGGATTCTTGATACAATTTCCTTGAGGACTTCAGTGATATATGACATTGAGGCATGGGATGCCATAACTTGTCGACATTATGGATTTGAGGCGTGGGATGCCGTGACTTTTCTATACTATGACTTACTGAGACCATTGATATATATGAGGCGTTGGATGCCAGATTTGGTATCTATGAGGCTTATGGTATGGGATGTGAGATATTTATGACGTTAGAGGTTGTATGTGGTGAGCGTATCTCCATAGACCCTGCCTCCAAGATACGGCGACACAAAGGGAGGATATAGGGAAGAATAGGGCTATATTGGGAACACTTAGGGTAGCCTTCCATGGATTCTTCCTGCTGGGCCTATGGGTACCAGAGAAAAACGTATGCAGGACTGGTTACTTTATGGTGTGTATTTACTTTTCTTCACCTCTTTTCTTCAATGCACCCCTGGTTGGGTGAGTGTGTTTACTGTATATGCTGCATTCCTTATGGGGAGCTTCCCCTTTTTTATGTGCTTATTACATTACTTCTATTACTGCTCCATTAATATTATTAATTATTTGATAGTTCTGATTATGAGGGTTATTGTTAGTGATATCATCTCATTAGTCTTTCCTGTTTTACTTGAGGTTACAGGTATATCATCCATGTTCTCTTCCTGTCTTCTTTTTGACTCTTGATTTATTATTGTTATTATTCACATATATTGTTGCAAGGATTCTGGATATGTGTTCCTTCATTTCCCGAAATCCTGTTATGTGATTAGTTAACGATGACATGTTTTACTTGTTAGTTGATTCCTATCTGAGTAGCTAGCTTCCATGATATGTTGTTTTCTTGTGTGATCCTATTTATTGTATTCCATTATTTACTATTTTTTATTATTATGTGCCTAGTAGGCCCTCGAATCCTACTAGGTACGGGGTGCTATGGCAGCTTGTACTCATACTACACTTGCCATGTGCAGATCCGAGTACAAGTGCCCGACCTTAATTCAGACCGTTGTTTGTGCAGACTTTATTGTTTTTTAGAGACTTAGAGTGAGCTTGGCAACCATCTTTTCCTGCTTTTTTTAAGCATTAGATGTATCTCCATGTATTTTCAAAGATACACTTGTATTAGACATTTGATTCCATGATTTGTACTTAGAGGTTTTGTATTACATTGATATTGGATTTTTGGAATTATTTATTCTTTATATTTTTGCTTTTTTCATATAAATTTAATATATTTCTGCTTTCCACTTTTAATATAGTAGTCCTCCGCTTTGTCTTTGAACTACAGGGTTGGTTATTCTACTGGTGGTATAGTAGGTTCCATCATGTTTCTAGATATTGGGTCGTGACAATGTCTAATGACTATGCCTAATTGGATTTTTCTGAGAGTTCTTCATACGGTGTTTGAATCCCTCCATGGGCCCTATTGGTCCCTACGCCTGGGGCACGATGTGCAGCCTGGGAGAGGGAATATACCTAGGAGTGATAGTATACTATTTGAGTCCTCTGTGGGTCCTGCCTCATGTGCCTCACTACCAAAAGGGTAGCATGCGGGGTTTTTATTGGGACAGATTTACTTTTTGCATCCCTTTAGATTGCATTCCTTCGCATTTATTTATACTTTTCAAGATTATCAGAGAGTATTATTGGGTTACTTGTAAGCCTGATTGTGCATTCTGACAGTAGGGGATGCCGGTAAGTCTTGTTGCTATCTAACCATTACTTTTTTGTCTCCCTAAGGATACTGGTTACATCCTATACCTTATTTGCTAATAGATTAGCGATTATTGGTCTCATATTCTTCTTTATGGTCTTTTATTATGCTATTTAGGTTGGAGCTCCAGGTACATGTCATATTGATACTCCCTCTTTTCATGTTGTTTGATTGCACTTTACCCTGCTTATTATTGATTTTTTATGGCCATCCTATGATGCCTATTGGGTACCGGTTGTTTTTTTGTTCTCACGCTACACTTTTATATATTTTTTTGATGCAGCTTCTGGTATGAGTCAATAGGGAGAGCACAATCATGCCTGTTAGATGGAGTGGTGCAGAAATACGGTGAGGAATTAGCGTTCATGCTGACTAGTTCTCTTTCTTGTACAGAGTTATCCTAGTTTTGGTTTAGAATGGCGACTTAGAAGATTTTTCCCCATTGAGGGTTTTTTATACAATTTTGTATATAGATTCTCCACAGCCATGGTACAAGGTTCTGGGATTTAATTTCTAATATGTATTTCTATGATCTTCTCCTATTTATTCTCTTCATCTTTCTTATCTTTTCATCTGGTACTATTCCATCACTTAATTCTCTAGATCACATTTAGGATTTTCTATAGGTGGGATGTAGACGCCATCACAACTCAATTTGTGGGTCATGACAGAGTGCTATTAGAGCTCTAGGTTCACCGGTATCTCTAGCTTTAGGAGCAAGTGTCTGGCAGAGTCACGTAAATCAGTACATTAATGTTTGTATCCTATCTTTCGGAGGCTAGAGGTCCCTTTTTGGAAATATAACTTTCTTTTGATGCTCTTATGAAAATTTTATATTGGCTTCTTTGAAATTCATTTGGCTTCACTCTTCTGCAGATGATTCGCATACGTTCTGGATGTGATGATGCTCCACCACCTCCAAAGAGAGATCTAGTTAAGGGTCGGGGGAGAGCTATATCACTTGGGTGAGGCCTATCTAGATTTTCATGACTTGATCTTCTGCCTACCCATAGGCGATGACATTTTCTGATGAGGTACTTAGGGAGATGTGGCAGTGTATGGGCACTATGTTTGGTAGAGCGCCCAATGATTATGATGAGACTTCAGCTTAGGGAGTGGCATAGGGTACCTAGCTCCTCATGTTCAGTTGATACTAGTGGCAGGGACAGTTCCTCCTCCATAGCCTACTCCATTGGTACCGCCAGTTTAAATTTATCTTGGGTTTGTTGTAATGACTTCTAAGGATGAGAAGATGCACAGTCACTTTATGTGTATGAGGCCTCCAAGATTTTCTGGTGACTCCTAATAGGATCCTTATGAGTTTATAGCAAAGTGCTAGGAGAGGTTACAGATTTTGGGCTTGAGAGATACACATATAGTGGACTTTATTAGGTATCAGTTAGAGGGCCGGCTAAGGCTTATGGAGAGTATAAAGAGAGAGCATACAGATAGGGTCACAACCTATGACATGGAGCCATTTTGTGGGTGCCTTTATGGTGAAGTATCTTCCCCAAATTGTTCGACAGAAGCACAAGTCTCAGTTTCTTGGTTTCAAGCAGGGATCGATGTCAGTTACCGAGTATGGGGCTCATTTTGCTCAACTTTTGAGATATGGGACTGCTTTTTTGTTGACTTAGGATGAGCGAGTTAACCGCTTTACACCCAAGTTGAGAACACAATTACAGATGGAGGATGAGTTATTGGTTACTCAGGTTATTCCATTACTGGAAGTAGTTTATCATGCTTATACTATGGAGAGATTCTATTGCTCGGCCTAAGGGGGAAGTGATAAGAGACAGCACCGTCAGGGTCTCCTTAGTGGTTTTCGACCTTTTGGGAGATAGTATAAAAGCATATGCCTCAGCAGCGGGGGTAGCCTAGAAGACCAGTTTAGTTATACTTATGATCAGCTAATAGTGGTAAGAGTAGCCATCCCACCAGGGGCACATCTTTAAGGTCTCGGGTCTGTGGTGGCTAGAGTAATTCATCCATTGGTTTCGTTCAGGGTAGATCCCATCTTTGTTATGAGTGTTGCAATCTAGGCTACTTTTCTACAGATTGTTCGCTATTTTAGGCTATTCAGCTAGCAGCACAGACCACAGAGCCTATTTGGGAAGTACCTCCACTGGCTAGAGGTGGAGCAAATCAAGGCAATCATGATGGGGGCCATAGGGATAGAAGAGGGGACCAAGGAGGAGATAAACAGGGTTCTGGGCACTGTTAGTTTTATGTTTTACCCATAGGTCCCAGTAAGAGGCTTCTAATGCAGTGGTCACGTGTATGTTATCTATTTTTCACCATCCAACCTTGGAATTATTTGAACCTAGTTCTACATACTCTTATGTGTTTATGTATTTTGTGCCCCGTTTGGGTGTTATCTGCGAGATCTTACCTATTCCCATAAGCATGGCTACTCCTATGGCGGATCCTATAGTGGTGGATTGGATTCACTGAGCTTGTGTTGTTGCGATAGGGGTTTCATAACTCGTGCTAATCTTGTGGATCTAGACATGATTGATTTTGTTGTGATTCTGGGCATGGATTGGTTATCCCCCTCATCATACTGTTCTGAATTATTTTTCCAAGACCGTTACCTTATATATGATCAATGTATCCTTAGTGGTGTAGCAGGGTCCTATTGGCCATTCCCCGAAGCTGGTTATTTTTAATATGTAGGATAGTAGATTTCTAGCTAAGGGTTGAGTAGCTTACTTAGCATATCTTCATGATATGAGTGTTGATCCTCCTTCCCCTGAGTCTATTCATATTGTTAGAGAGTTTCTCAGTGCTTTCCCTGATGAATTACCTTGCCTTCTAACCGTGTGTGTTGTTGATTTTGCTATAGAGGTTGAGCCATGAACCAGAACCATTTTGATTGCACCTTACCTTATGTCTCCTGCAGAGCTCTGGGAGTTCAGTACTAAGCTTTGGAATTGATTCCTATAGTCTTTATTCATCCTAGTATTTCCCAGTCGGGTGCTCCAGTGTTGTTTATGCAGAAGACGGAAGGGACTATATGTATATCCATTGATTATAGACAGTTGAATAAGGTTACTATTAAGAATAAGAATCCTTTGCTGTGGATTAATGATATCATTGACCAACTGTAGGGTACCACTGTATTTTCAAAGATTGATTTGAGATCAGGTTATCACCAGTTCAGGATTCAGGATGGGGAAATTCTGAAGAATGCTTTTTGAACCCGGTATGGGCACTATGAGTTTCTGGTTATATTTTTTGGGTTGACGAATGCCCCAGCCACATTTGTAGATCTCCAAACTAGAGTTTTTATGCCATATCTAGACTCTTTTCTGATTGTGTTCATTGATGACATCCATATTTACTCCTAGAGTTGGGAGCAACATGAGGAGTATTTGAGGATTGTAGTCTTAACTTTGAGGATTGAGCAATTTTATGCAAAGTTCTCGAAGTGTTCTTTTTGTTTAGAATCTATAGCATTTCTGGGTCATGTTGTATCTTTAGCAGGTATCAGTGTAGATTCAACAAAGGTTTCAGAGCTTTGTGATTTTCCTCGTCCTACTACTCCCTCGGAGGTTTGCAGTTTTTTAGGTTAGCTAGTTATTATAGGCGATTTGTGCAGGGCTTTTCATCCATAGAAGCTCCTATGACTAGATTGACCTGGAAGGATGTTCCTTTTTGATTGTCTGAGAAGTGTGATTCTAGTTTTCTGAGGCTCAAGGAGTTTCTCACTTCAGCACTAGTATAGTCACTTCCAATTGAGGGTCAATCATATACATTTTATTTTGATGCCTAATATTGGTTTAGGGTGTGTACTGATACAATAGGGTGGATTTATTGCATATGTTTCACATAAGTTGAAGGTTCAGGAGCGCAAATACCCCATCCTTGATTTGGAGTTGCTGTAGGTAGTTTTCATGCTCAAGATCTAGAGATATTACCTCTTGGGATTTCATTGTGATATTTTCACTGACCAACACAGCGTACAGTACATAGAGTCAGAGGGAGCTCAATGTTAGATAGAGGATATCGATTGAGCTTCTGAAGGATTATGATATCAGAATTATCTACCATCCGAGAAGGACGAATGTGGTAGAAGATGCCTTGAGTTGTAAGGAGGATAGCATGTGCAGTTGGGCTGGAAGGTCATTATCCCTGTATATCTAATCTTTATATAAATATTTAGTTAGGTCAAAAATTTCTGATCTGAGAAGAGTTCTTGCATATGTTGGGGCTATACTTACTCTATTTGATTAGATTCGACAGTGTGTGTGAGGATAGATCCCTGGTTTGTATTTGACAGTTAGTTCTGAGGGGTGACTACAGTGGTGTATCATTAGATTCAGATAGTGTGTTATGGATTGGCAGTTATGTATGTGTTACCAAGATTGATGATTTGATTCAATATTCTACGAGAGGCCTACTGTACCAGATATTCCATATATCCAGGAATGGAAAAGATGTGCAGAGATTTAAGACAACATTATTAGTGGCGTCACTTGAGGTCTGATGTTATAAGGTTTTTTTTCAGTTCATGAACTATCAATAGGTAAAGTTCGAGTGTCACAGACCTGGTGGTGTGTTGCAGAGGCTCCCAGTTCCTGAGTGGAAGTGGGAGAGGGTTACCACGGATTTTTTTGTTGGAATTCATTGTACCTCCAAGGGCTATGATTGTATTTGGGTCATTGTGGATCGATTGACTATGTCCGTCCATTTTTTACCAACTTCGTCATCTTGGGATGTTGAGAGGCTTGTTATCTTATATTAAAGAGGTTCTTTGACTGCATGGGGTGCCATTTTCCATTATTTTAGATAGATATACACAGTTTATTCATTATTTTAGAGGACTGTAAAGCGAGAGATGGGTACAGAGGTAGTGCTGAGAACTACTTTTGATCCACATACTTACGGTCATTCCGAGCGGACCATTCAGGTACTTATCAATATGCTCCAGTCTTGTGTTTCCAATTTTGGTGTCAGTTGGGATCGACATTTATCCTTAAATAAAGTTTTCACATAATAATAGCTACCCTTCTAGAATTTCGGTGGCACCATTCAAGGCCTTGTACTGTAGGCTTTGCAGATCGATGATTGGATGGTAAAGTAGCATTAAGGTTTGACCTCATACTTCATATTTTATTCGAGATGCTATATAGATGGTTAGATTTATCTAGGATAAACTGCTAAAAGAACAGGGTAGGCAGAAGATCTATGTAGATCGTAGATTTTGGTCTCTTGAGTTTAGTGTTGGAGATGTGGTTTTTTTACGAGTTTCACCCATGAAGGGTATCATGATGTTTGATTGGAGGGGAAAGCTTATCCTCAGGTTCATTGGTCCTTATGAGATCACTGAGTGAGTTGGAGATGTTGCCTATAGATTTTCCCTACCTCCAGAGTTAGCGAAGGTTCACCTAGTTTTCTACGTATCCAAGCTTTTTCGCTATGTACAATACCTCTCTAATGTGCTTCATCATGAGTCAGTTCATCTGGACGGTCATTTAACTTATGTAGGAAGACAAAGGCCATCATTTAAAAGGATGTGAAACAGCTCAGGTCCATAGATACTCTCGTTGTGAGAGTTCATTTGGCTCGTCATCTTGTCAAGGAGACTACCTTGGAGACTGAGAGGGATATGCAATCCCATTACCCTTACTTGTTTGAGTCTTCAGTTACTCCCTTGTTTATTAACTTTTGTAGATGAAAGTTCCATTAGGGGGGATGTTGTAATGATCATTAGGGTCATTCTCATATTTCTGTAATTTCTCTATGCTTAGGTGCCCTTGTAACTTCCTCAGATCATTTGTGTCTTATTGGGATCGGTAGTTTAGTCCCCTAGCCATTTTATAGTTGATTTCCTTTTAATTATAGCTACTTCATTCCCTTCTCATCTAAAGGACCACGGGTCATCATTTTGTCGGTTATATTGAGTCTAGAATATCAATTATATGAACATTTTATGTATGGTTTTTCAAATCATACTATTTTTCCATACTATAGACCTTTTAGAACAATTTAAAAATCTGTCAGGCCAACCCATCTCTGCATTCGCGGGCCCTTAGCCACTATCTTTGAGGCTTAGCCGCCTAGACCACTGTTCTTGCGGGGTGTTGGCTGCGATTGTGGAGCACCGCCTGACAGCTCTATATATTTTATCTTCTTCTTCGTTTTTGATGAAATTTCAAAGTTTTTCTCAACTTTTTGCAATCTTTGAGCTTAAATAATTTTACTTATGAGGTTTTAATTATAGTTTTGATCTATTAAATTATGTCCTAGAGGTTCTACGATCATTTCTACTAGGTAATTTCTCGATTTCTCTTTAGTTTTAAAGTTTTACTTATTATATAAAATTTTCGAACTTGTTTCTTCATTCTCTACCATCGGTTTGGGCCCAATTTTATACCATATGATTTATTAGTTGTGCTCTACGTGTTGGTATAAATATGTCAATTTTCGAAGCTACAAGGCTTATGGACTCATTTTTAGGTTGGATTTCGACCCTACTATTCTTATAGCAATATAGGTTATTTTTTTACATACTTGACATGTGGGTTATGTTTTTGATATCATGAAACATGTGCCCTCACAAGAAGAAATAGTCTAAATACTCAATTCAGAGAATCAAACATAATTTAAGGACTTAGCATCCAACCACAACTCTCGCACTCATAAAGAATTCCCATTTATACACAAAGTATCACAGGCTTTCAATAATGTATATCTCCACTAATTAAGCATGCTCGACTAGAAT
>JBDJHY010270851.1:0-19823 GCA_039654485.1 Withania somnifera
ATACAGGAAAACTAGCAACTCAAGTATGAGTCAAGTGTCACATAGACTGATAGTGCTAGCTAATCACATAACAGGATTGTTGGCAATGGAAGAGAACGTATCCGGAATCCTCCAAACAATATATGTGAAATATAACACAACCAATAGGAATCAAAGAAGATAGGAGTAGAACTTGGTCGGTATACCAGATACCTCAAGTGAAAGGATAATTGAACGAATAAAAGTATAAAGCACTAATCCCACATAAACATGAAAAAACAAGTAATTGATAAGGACAACTTCACAGTGATACGAATAATAAAGTAAAGCAAGTAAATGCTGGCAAGTCCCCCATAAGAAACGCAGTGTACAAAGAAAACACGCTCACCCATAGATCCCCTATCTGGTCTATGGGCACACTGAAGAAAACAAGTGCAGAAAAGTAACAAATCAGAACCTCACATCCTACTTTCAAAATCACAATTGGCACCTTGTGCCCTATAATAGTATTATCCGGCCAACATCTAGTGCCTCATATCAATCATACATATCAGTAAAATCTGCTAGCTGTACTTGAAAAGTCAAGGCGTTCAACGCCAATGTATATGGTAGTATTACCTATGGTCCTCAGTAATCAAAATCATTATGTTTCCAAAATCGCTAGTACCACGTGTGTCAAAAAGCTGTACTCACTGTCGTACGACGATGATCTCAAGTCCCAGTGCTGTACTCACTGTCGAATGAAGTCGGTCTCAAGTCCTAGCATTTATTAGTAAAAATATACTTTTCCCAGTGCCAAGAGGTGAATCCTGGACTAAATCAAGTGAAAACAGTGTTACCGGGTGCTCATACAATGTCGAGGCTAAAACCATAAAAGACAATTACTTATATTATTATGATTATTATAGTGTTCTAATTTATTTCGTTATTCTGCTATGAAACTTTATCCTCAATCATCCGCTAGTCATCATGGCTCATAAATCAAAAGGTGATACTACCCATCCCCAATGCACTCTCATCGGAGCCTTAGTCTTGGCTCTCATGTCATGAATGCACAGCATATCAACAACAAAATTGTACGTATCATCTATATAATCATAAAATATCCGCATCCTATGCCTCTGCACAATTATCTCTAATCACATGCTAAGTCTCGGCCCCATATCAATCGAGAGCCAACATATCAATATCAACATGGAACGGACGAAAGAACGGTACGGGGGTACTATAAAACCTAGCTACCCAACCCAAGGATGCTATTTAATATAGTTATTAAAGCTCTAAGTCCAGAGATAGCCCCATAGAGCCTACCTGTCGTCCGACGATAAAGTGCTGCAAAATCACAAATCATGCTCCAACCAATGTCAAATGGTCTCCAAATAATCTGAAACTTACGTCAATAAATTCTATACATTAATACGAGTTTAACGGTATAATTTATGCTATGTTTCGAACTGGCCCTAAAATAGGGTCTAAAACGAGCTTACAGGGCCCGCTTGCAGAAACTGAAAATAAATTTCACTATGGAGTTTCCAACGTCATCAAGAACCCTTACTCCAAATTTGAGCACAATGCGAATGAGGGAAGGGCTTAAAATTAGCCCGAACAGATTTGACCCTAAAATAGTTTAAAGATTCCATCTTTATGAATATAATGTTAGAGTTATGATGAATTAATGATCTTAGGAGCAATGTATATTCATTTAATGAAGAATTTTACGAAAATAATGGAGTTATGGGATGATTTCATCAACCTCAATCTCTAGGCCATTAATCGTGGAAAACTAAGAAAATAATGAAGGAGAAGAGAAGAAACTTACCCAAATTCGTGTAGAATCGAAGGGGAAACATTGAGAAGATTTTCCTTGGACTTGGGATCGTGTTTGGGAATCTATTTTTGTCCTAGAACTAAGAACCGATAATAGTGTAAGCTTTTAGCTGGGAATTAGGCAGGTTAGCTGGACCGAAATCACCCAGAGCGAAGAGAGGGATAAAAAGCGCCGCCGAAGCAGCATAAGAAGGCTTCTATTGCTACGTAACAATAAAGCAGGATAGCATTTTTCTAGAATTGAGTTTTTGGTTAGAATAAAACATAAAAGGGTGGCAGTAGGAATTATAACTAGTAGGCGCGCTTCATCGCGATCGCGTGGCTTAGGCTGCGATCGCTTAGAGTACTAGAATTGGTCACCGCAATCGTGTGAGCCAGTCCCGCGATTGAATAGAGTAATGTCAGTTGGTCATCACGATCGCGTGAGCCAGTCTCGCGATTGCATAGAAGGCACTAAAAAAGTATTCATTGTGATCGCATGAGACAAGCTTGCGATCATGAAGAACACTTGATCACTGAATCGCGATCGCGTGAAGGTCCACCGCGATCCCGAAGAGGTACATGACCTGCACCAGTTGCAGGTCTTAGCTGCAATTTCTCAGATTTTACACCAGGGTGTTGGGGTATCAAACGGAGTCAGATTTTGACAATCCAGATAGTCAAATAGCATGAAAATGACATTCTGAACTCAACAAAACCAACGAAACTGAAATCCAAGGTCATTTAGGCAAAATGGCCCATCGAATCAAATGTAACCAAAAGTGCATTTCTCCACCAACACCTCAAAAATACAACGACAAGTCCGAAAATTATGTCAACACCTCGCCTAGCCTACAATCATCATTCTGGAGCTGATAGAAGCGTCAAAATCTCGATCCGACACTTCAAACATCAAAAGACCACTCAAGCTCTACTTTAGGTTGTAAACTTAACTAAAATTCAAAATTTCGCAAACTTTCAAATGAGAACTCCAAAACACAAACTTAAGGTCTATCTAGACTTTTTTCGATATTCCAGAGCTAACGAAACTATTGAAATTTAATTCTTAGATCGTTTTGAAGGAAAGTTGACTTTGGTCAACGAGTACTTAGTTTTAGACTCTAAAACAGGGGATTTTAGAATACAAAACACATCGTATTTATCATAAATGACCATGAGGGTCATTACATTACTTATTTAAATTTGATAAAATTTTGATCTCTACATCTAAAAAATATGTTTTTGAAAAATAAATAATCTTCTTACTTATTTTTTAATATTTAGCAAGTAAGAAAAAATATATCAAAAGAATATTTAGATATATAATTTTAAACAATACTAATGACACTAGCTCCGACTCGACTACGAACTCGATATAGGACGCGAGTCCTAATATGGAGCGGAGATTCAAATCCTCATCCTGAGACCCAACTACCACTCTAGATCCCGATATCAATTTGAGAATCAACTCTCAACCCTGACCCAAGACTTAGGATCCATGATCTGATATCTAGCCAGGACATGAATTTCAATCCTTACTTTGATATAGACTAGTGATTCAAGTACCGATACTAACTCCTCTTCTCTACCCCTAATCTAGAACCCAACTTTGACTCCCAAATTGAGACCTAATTCGAGATTTGACTCCGAAATCATGACACAATCCTATACTCAATATTTATTTAGAACTCCACCACTAATCTTGACTTGGAACCTAATACTAACTCCCTGCTTGATATATAACTCGAGATCTGACCTTAATTTTTGACTTAAGATATGGCCTATGACCCAATTGATGATTCGATACTTGACCCTAACTTCATATATGAGATATGAACCCCCAACTATCGACTCAAAATTCGGCCCCAACTTTCGATGTGGACCTGACCCCAACTTGGAAGTCACTCTTGAATAAGAACCCTACTCTAATTCCCAACTGGTGAATCGACTCTGACTCCTGACTCCGAATTTAATCCCTGGCCTTATTTTTTTTTATCAACTACTCAATCCTGATGCCCGAGTTAGGACGTAACCCCGATTTGGGATTCAACTCTCGACCCGGGATTCAATCACAACTCTCAACTCAGTACCTAGCCTTCAACCCCGATCCCGATTCAGAATTAGATAAATGCAATAAAATGACTTAAATTAAAATCAATCAAAACCAAAATAAGAAGAAAAAAGTTAGTTTGTGAATATTTTATTAACTCAAGAAACCCTCATATAAACTTAATGAACTTCAAATTATTTAAAACATTTCTAGTGTAAATTAAAGGGGATTAGAATGCTCCTAATGAAGTTGAGAGTGAATTTTATTAGAAAAAAATAATTCAAAAGGATGATTCTTACGTAAATTAAAAGTGGAATATTACTTCTATATATAAACGTAAAAAATAATTTTATATTTTGTGATACATATAATTAGGATTTTTATATAATAGTTAAATATGAAAGTTATACTGAATACAACTTTAATTAATTTTAAACTCCAGTTTTTTTAAAAAAAATAGCATTGTCTATTGTAGAGCCTTTTATTGAAGGATAAAATTTTATTTTAGATGTGTCATATACATAAATCAAACGCGAAAAATATGATTCTTATTAGGATATCAAAACACTCCTCTATTATTATACAAAAAGGAGACATTACGACAGGTTAAATCCATGCATATGATTCCTATATATATTAGGTTAGTTATGTATTATTTCTAATATAGTTTAATACATTATTTAATTTAAAAAATATTTAATAGCTAAGATTTTTTATAATTTTTAATTTTTTAATAAATGATGATTTTATCTATTACAGATTCATTAATCAATAAACTTATATATAAGAAGAAAAAATTATTAAAAAGTAGCAAATGATATTAAATTGAATGATAGGGTATTTAAATTATATAGTTTGACACTGTGACTTATTTATTATAATTAAAAATTATAAATATATTAAAATTAATAAACAAAAAAATCACTTTAATGTATAATAACCATAATAATAATAATAACAACAACAACAACAACAACAATAATAATAATAATAAATAACAACAATAACAATAACAACATTTATTAATTCGTTAAGATTTTAAAATAAATACTTGAGAACTTTGAAATAATTAACATATACGATAATTATAGAGATATTTTCATACGGTAAAAAAAATTAAAAAGAATTCCTCTTACTATATATTTGAGGATTCCTTAATTATTAATTCTCTTAATATTTTTTATCATATATTTTACTCTTTCCGAATTTTAGAACTCCTTAACTTTTAAAATATATTTCTCTTACCATATGTTTTACGATTTTTTAAAATTTTAAATAGAATAAAATTGTTGAATACTAATTGTAGATAAAAAGTAAAAAGACCATTTTATCTATTAAATGACATTTTAATAAAGGACAAAAAGTTTAAAATTATTTTTCTAAGATCATTTAAATTTTTAATGCTGTATAAATATAGATTGTGCATTATTAAAAACATTTTAGATAATTTCTAAACCATCTCAAATTGGTAATGATTTTTCTTTGAAATTGGTTAGATTTGGTAAGATTTTCAAAATCCTACTTACGCAGGTAGAAGAATCTCAATGATAGTAGAAGATCTCATTCCAATACTAGCTTTTGGAATATACTTGCTTTTGAAGCATCTTTGAGATATTAAGAATGTGTTATAATTCTTTGCTCTGCATCTACGTGCACATTATTTACAAGTTTAGTTTATTTCCGGTATTACTTATACTCCATAATTTTTCCGTTTATCTTTACTTATCAAGTATTAATTTGACATTTTTTAAAAAAAATGATAATTTACTTCTATCACTTTTTACATACAATAAATTTAATATTTTAAAAAATACATTGAAAATAACTATAATTAATAACAAAAGTAATTTAAAAACTATGTGACATATTATATCTTGATTTTCTAATATGAGCAAGTTAAAATAGATATTTACTTTTAACATAATAAACAAGTAAAAGTAACTGAGAAGAATTACCTCATGTACGCACACAGTCACATATAGTACGGGAGTATTATTTAACATAAATTACATAATTAATTAAATATTCTTATCATTTTTATATTTTTTATCACCATCTTTAAAAAATTACTAATATAATACCTTTTTAGGTGTGATACATACGAAGGGTCGCAATACATAACTCATAATACCTTACATATATCGCGACTGTATAATGTATCGTATGTCTAATCATATATCTAAACGACTTCGGATTTACCTGGAGGGTTATTGGATAATATATTGTGATCAAGGTATGTATCACGGCCTTTTATGCATTTAGACATTTTTTTCGAGTTATTTATCACATCCAAATTATATATTGCGATGCTTTGTATGTATAGTAACCTTTCGTATGTAAATCATGAAAAAAAAATAATATAAAATATAATTTTAAAGCTAATAGTATTAAAAGGTAATTGACTCTCACATCAATATATTATATAATTTAACTACTATTTATTTCTATTCCTCTTATCTGGCTGCTTGTGAAAGGCCTTTGCACATGCAACATTGTCTGGCAGAAGATTCCAAGAAAGCCTCTCCATTCCACCACCTTACACCCATCCCACCAAGAGAGAAAGAAAAACAACTTTTAGTGATCTTTTCTATCTTCTCTCTTTAGTGTGTTCAGTTTTATGTGTATTCATTCATGATAGCGGAGCGGTAGATGTGAATAAAGTTGTGGGAAGAAAGTAGAATAAATGGAGTAATGCTTTAGGTTGTCATTTGTCAATTATTTCTTAGAAGTACAACTAGAATAACCTACCTATAAGCTTTCAGGAGAATAGAATACACAAAAATCTTATTCATGTTTTGATAAATCTTAAAAGATCATCAATAACTTTTACTAATAAATCTACCTTACAGTAATGGATGACAACAATGGATCTGGAATAAGCACCTACAAAACAGAGCCCACGGTGGTCCCGGGTAATTCTCCAATGCTTAAATTAGCAAAGAGCTTTGGAAGAGTATATGAATATTCTTTGTAGATAGTATAATGAGCATACCTTTGTCTTTCTACTTTCTTACTTTTATACCTGTCTCTTTTAACTTCCTCTTTAGAGGGTGCTGAAATCATGGAGTAACTTTCGTCGTGGTTATTGCCACTTTAAATGCATTAATAGCAATCACTACTGTTATTCAACGGTATCTACAATAATTATCTAAAATGGTAATTATCTAATATTCTACAAATACAATATTTATCTAATTACCGTTATTCTACACTAGTCCCCCCTCCGGAAGTCGAGATGTATGTTTACACCATTCGGCTGAATCACATAGAATAGGTCTGTGCTAATTCATTTTTTGGCGTAATTGGCCGAAATATCTCCTTGGATCAAAGCACTCTGGCCGAGGCTTTTTATCCCTTTCTGGGGACTGCCAAGATTACTCTTTACAGTTCAAGATGTGCCAGGGTAATACATACCGAGGTGAACTATGCAATTGGTATGAAATTATTTTGGCATCTTTCCCTCCAAGGTGATCTGACTGAGGTTGCCATTTGTTACCTGGTTTCATTTTCGATACTATTCGTCTGAGATGGATAGTTTTTCTTAGTCGAAAGTTTGTCGAGGTCTTATAAGTCGAGGTCGATATAATTCTTAAATTGACATCCTCTACCCTTGACATTGTAAGGCCAGTACGGGGTCGATATAGCTTTTATGGAGCGGAATGGACGGAATTTCACCTAGGCTGATTTTGCCTTTTTATTTTTGTCGTTTCACTTGGTTCCCCCTCTTTTCCTTACACGTGTCATTAATTCCTCGATTGACGCATCGTTGTCGGTACTTTTGTGCCTGGTTAACATGCGATATTCAATGTACCGTCGTTTCATAGCCATCATTATAACTGCGTGCTTTTCTTTTTCCCATTTATTTGTAATAATTTGGTATTTTACAATTTCTGGTTATAACCTTTTGTTTTAATCTTCCTTTCGCCATTCTGCACTTTTTCCTTCTTGCAAAATTGTTTTCTTTTTTACTTCCTTCACAGCCTCCTCTCTACCTCTTAGTTTACCAGTAAGTATGTCTTTCCTTCAGATTGTTCCTTCTTCTGGTATATACGAAGCAGAGGTCTATCTCGTGGGTAGCAATGACCCTGATTTCCTGACTCTAACTATGCCTGAAAATTTCTTTGGTGACCATGATTTTTTGTTCCAAAGAACCACCAGTAGTCTATATGCGGATACTGTATTGGCTTTCTTTAGGGAATGTCATTTCCCCTCTAACTTCGAATTTACCATTCCCTGCCTCTGTGGTAAGGTACCCCCCCCTATGGTATTGTTTAATTTATTATGAATACATTGTAATGGGTTGCATTTTTTCCTTTTCCCCTTTTTAATTAACCTATTGGTATGTTCTAATTTAACCCTCGCGCAATTGGCACCTAACGCCATGTACACTGTCATAGGGTTTCAACTTTCTTGTTCCAAAATAAGCGTAGAACCTTCTGTAGACCTTTTTAGGAATCTTTTCTCCATAAAAAGCTCGAGACCTCAAAGGGTTGGTATTTTTCCTCCCCTATTCGTAATTTTAGAATTACAAATCCTTCTAAAAAATATCGAGTGGAAGGATAAATTTTTATACTTTAAACTAAATGGTACCCATATTCCTCCAGAATGGTACTTGAGTAGGGTTAGGAATGATTCTGATTGGGAGGTAGACGTCCCCAGCCTCGACCTCGTTGACCGAATAGAACCACATCATTGTACTTTCAATAATGTGGATTTATTTAGGGCCAAAATCAATATTTTTACCCAGCTGACGAGGTCACAGGTGGTACAGTCGGATGGGGCCACCAAAATAACTAGAGGTAGTATGTTAAGTCAGTTTCACATATATATGAGGTGGATAATCATACTTGCTTTTTGTACCAAAATTATGTATCTAATCTTTTGTCTTCTGATATAGTGGTTCAAATCAAGCTCGGCAGGAAGCCCAGACCAACTAGCTCCTTTGTTGCGTTGGCAAAAGAGGCGACTACTTCTAGACCTCTCCTTGTAATAAGGGTAACTGAGAAGGAGACCGCCCTAGAGACAGGTAAGAAGAGGATCAGCTCATCTCAGGTGACAGCTCCTAAAGATAAAAAGTTGTCGTGCTGGTCCTAGTTGAGGACATATCATTGGCTGGCCTAAAAAATGTAAGCATTTATCTTTTGATTACTAGTTTGTGCTTTTACTTATGTTATTTCCCAATATTAATTCTTTTCTCCGATATTACAGATTTTGAAAAGAGATGCCTCCATTCATGGCGAGCTGGTCCTTAGAAAGGACCAAGCTAAGGAGGAGCTCAAGAGGGAACAAGCTTTCCGCAAAGAGGCTAAGGCCAATCTGAAGGTCTCAGAGGAGAAAAGGTGAATTGCTGAGGAGAAATAAAGGGTTGCTGAAGCAGAGGTGTAGCGACTGAAGGCCGAGTTCATCGATCGGTGATCTTCACTTGGTTTAATAGCGAAGAAAGTATAATACATTTATGAAAGTCATATAACACATGCCAATTTGAGTAGTTGTGTGCTTGAATAAATAGGGGACTAAAAGACGATAAATCCCTAGTCGTAATTTCAACCCCTAAATCAATAATCAAAGAATAAGTACCTTTGTGAAGATTAAGACTATACTTGGGTGTGTGCAATTGCCATAACCCTGGAACATTCGTTTATATCTATCTTGTTACGTGTTTCACTATATATTTATTTTACGTTTTCATAGTTACATTAGAACTAAATAAGTAACACACTCCTATCCTATTCTTTTATATTACATTATAAATTAAGATCTTATATAGAATTATTTGGAAATTCTAATAAATAATTCTAAGTCCCTATGGGTTCAACATCCGGCTCGAAAGAGATATTGTATTACTTGTACGACCACATACACTTGCATATACTAGGGAGTCATCAAGTACCTAAGTTGATCTTATTATATCATTCCATCATTAAACCAATGGGTAGTACGAAAGTATCATTCAGGTGCTAGAGGATATGTTGTGTAATGCCCTGGAGACAGCATTTGGGCGCCACAAGGCATCATTAGCCTCTGAGTTGCCTCGAATAAACCTCTGGAGCATACATACCTTTAATAACTCACTTATCAGTGGAAGGATAGTATAATAGTAAAGTATGAACTAGTGGGCATCTCATATATCAAAGATAAAAACTGAATGATAATGAAAACTCCAAATCAAATATTACTACATCATTTATTTGCAAGCCTCAAAGTACTGAAATACTAGGCCGCTAGGAAAAGTCCCCAGTTAATCTTATAATGAATAAAAAAGTGTATCAAAGACTAATCTACTCTATTAGAAATAAACCAATAAATGAAATGTTCCCTATCCATAGGAACTCACTAAATCTCTAAATAACTAACGAATATAGATACTATCAACCTTGAGCATAAAGATGGATTTCTTACCTATATGTGAAATCATGGAGCACAAGAGTATGAAGTCAGTACATCGAATATACTGAGTAAGAGGGGGGGAGGGGGGAACAACAGGCAATATCAACATGACCAATATAAGTACAAGCGAACCATGGATGAGCTATGCAATGCATGATCAAATTAGTTTTAACATAAACTAGTCAAGAAAAGATTTATATAATTCCGACAATTAAAGAAACATACTCCATTAAAAATAATAAATAGTAATTTCAAGTAACTAACATTTAATTATTTGTAGTAGGTTCTATAACCAACATATAAGACCATGATAGTAGCCAGGTAATTCAACAAACAACCAGCTAAAGGGAGTACCTTTCCCCTTCCCACAGGCTCAGTACCTAATAAGCAACCAAGTGGATCCAACTAAGATGGGTCTGTGATAATAATGTATTTTAGGCTATCATCCTATAGGATTTGGGTATTTCGGACTAGTACAATTTGTGCTAATACAACTCCTAAAATATAACACTGCTCTTGAACTGACCAATCCAAAACAGTTTAAGTTAAAAATGACCAAATAACATGTCTTAGACCCTTTGGTCTAACTCATCAAATTTCCTTATTTTGGTGAAATAATGTCTGGGCCTAAAACCTAGGCAAACGTAAACAACTTCTAAATTTCCATAATTTTACTCAAAAACCCTTTCAATAATCAAGAGAGTTTAACTTTCAGGTTGAACAAGTTAAGTTAACAAATTATCCAAATCTTGACAACAATTTATTGTAAGTATGAACCATGATATAATAATGCATTATTTATGGAAATCATTCAATATTATAAAGTGGAACATAGAAATAAGGAAATTTCACTACAATGGGAATTGTAGGATAATAATCCTACAAAGATCCTTTATGAAAAATTAGGGTTGGGGAATAAGGGTGGAAGAATTAACTTGTTCATAAACCTACATAACTGAAACCTTGAAAAATTTCTTGGTTGAATTTTGATGAAAAAGCTCTCTTTAGGAATCCTGGTTTTCTTGTTCTTGGGGGAAAAGATCGATCTTTTATATTTATCTGATTGATTTGTGAATAATAGAATAATTAATGGAATTTAGGTTTATACTAGTGTTTATTAAGACTAAAATGACATAGAAAAATCCATCAAAGAGTGGGGAATGACCAAAAATTCCCTAGGAAAAATAGGATTAAGAATCAACTGGGAAACTCCAACAGACGGGTCGACGGTTTGTCAACTAGACTGTGAAAATTGGATCCCCTTGACAGCTTTACTAATGAATTTGATGGTCTATTTAATAGACCATCGTCTTGTTCTATGTTCCACAGAATGGACCGTAGAGTCCTTCTACACTCAGAAGATTTTGGGAAAAAGGGGTCCAATCCTACTACTCAAATGACCGACCATCGAACCACTTCATGGTTTGTCGTTAGATTTGACAACTGGAGGTAGAGAGGGGGGTCTCATTGAACCTCTTCCACAGTACACTCTGCAGGTCTATGGAACCTCTTCACCGGTTGTGGAATGGTCTGTGAACCAGGTCCACTACTAGATTTCCATGAAATTTCACAGAGACTCTTTGTTTAGCCTACACAATTTCTAGTACGATTTTCAAGGTGTTACAATATCTCCCCTTTGGATTCATTAATCCTCGAATGAAGATTTTATGCAAGTAGAAAGGGAAAAATACTAAGAGTTTCTAGAATACTCAGAAACTTGTTTATTATATCAAACTAACTTATCAAATAATAATTCTACCCTTAACTCAGCTGACCAATATGCATACCATTCTAATAGACTCCAACTACCATGAAATAAATTTACAAGTATTCACATAGAGACCATTGCAATTATACAGACCATATGCTATATGTAATAGAAATATGGAGGAAAAGCTGGAATAAGAGGCTATTACTTAGGAATAAAGTGAAATGGAAAGGAAATAAGTGTAGCTACTTCTCCATCATGTTTTCTTTAGCCTTCCAAGTGGCTCCCTCAATTGACTGATTGTGACATAGAGCCTTGATTGATGTTATCTCCTTATTTCAAATCTTGAAAACCTTTCTATCTAGGATTTGAACTGGTACTTTTTCATAAGTCAAGCTATCTTTAATGTTAATACTGTCAACATACACTATTAAGTAAGGATATGACAAAGGCTTTCTCAATATTGAGATGTGAAAAACTGGGTGCCCTACTACGAGCTCTGATGGAATATCTAACATGTGAGAGACATTAACAATGCTATTGAAAAATTTGATGTGGACCAAGTAAATGGGGACTGCATTTTCCCTTTTTGAAAAACCTTATGATTCCTTTCATATGATACACCTTCAATAATAACCAATCCCCAATATCAAATTCCAAATTCCTCCTCCTCACATGTACATAAGACTTTTTACTACTCTGGGTTTTCTTCAACCTTTCTTGAATAAGTTGAACCTTCTAAGTAGACTCAGTTACTTATTATGGAACTAACAAGCATGTGTCACCAACTTTGAACAACCCAATGGGAGATCTACACCTCCTCCTATATAAGACCTTAAATGGAGCCATCTAGACACTAAAATGATAGCTTTTATTGTAAGATAACTCTATTAATAGAAAGTGGTCATCCCAACTACCCTTGAAATCTAGTATGCAAGCTCTCAACATATCTTCTAGAGTATGAATAATCCATTCAGCCTGACCATCCATTTGTAGGTTAAAAGTAGTGTTGAGGTGAACCCCATATCCTAACCCCTTCTGTAAAGACTTACAGAAATGTAAAGTGAACTAAGTACCCCTATCTAAAATAATGGACAAAGTTTCACTATGCAGGTTGGAAATCTCCCGAAAGTACAATCTACCATAATCCTCTGTTGAGAACCAGTGTTAACAGGTATAAAATGGTTGATTTGGTTAAGCTATCCACAATCACCCAAATAAAAGCATGCCGTTTCTTAGTCCTCGACAACACAGTAACAAAATCCATATTTACGACTTCCCATTTCTAAGTTGACATTTGAAATCTCTATATCTCACCTACTGCCTTTTGCTATTCGATTTTCACTTGATGGAAATTTATACACTTAGACACAAATTCGGCTATGTTTCCTTTCATTCCTTCCCATCAATACACTTTCTTTCATGTCCATATACATCTTGGTATCGTCCAGAAGAATGGAATATCGAGCTATGTTAGCTTCAGAAGAATGCTTTCCCTCAGTCCATCAGTATTTGGTACAAAAATAACCTACCCTCAGATTTTAACACACCTTCTCTCCCTTCGGTGAAAACCTTCCCTTGATGCCTACCAACCCTACCCTTAAACTTAAGCAAGAAAAGATCTCTATCATGCTTTTCTTTCACCTAGACCATTCGGGAAGACTCTGATGCATTTAGAACTAACATACCATATCCTCAACACCGACCAACCTGACCTCAAGATGTTTAAGACTATACACCAACCTAGATAACTCTCTATTCTACCCATAAACATGTGCCACACTCCTAATAGACAACCTACTAAGGACATCAACCGCCTTATTTGCCTTGCCTAGATGATACATAATTGTCATATCATAAACTTTTAACAATTCCATCCATATTATTTGATAGAGATTCATTATTTTATGGTAAAATACTACTAAAGACTTTTATGATTAGTAAAAACATTAACATGCACCACATATTGATACTGTCTCCAAATCTTTAGGGAAAAAACAATAGCTGCCATCTCAAGGTCATGAGTGGGATAGTTCTGCTCATGAACTTTAAGCTATTGGGAAGAATAAGCTACTATATTACCATGATGCATTAATAGACTTCAAAACCTACATGAGAGGTATCACGGTATACAACAATACCTTCCAAACCCTATAGTAAGGCCAAGAATAAGGCTTTAGTCAACATAGTTTTCATGTCTTGGAAGATTTTCTCATACTAGTCTGACCATTCAAACTTAACTTTATTTTGAGTCAACATAGTCAAAATGGAGGCTAAAAAGGAGAAGCCCTAGAAAAATCTATGATAATACCCTACTAAACCCAAGAAACTGCATATATCAAATGGAGATGTGAGTCCGGGCCAATTTTTGTCAAATTCAATTTTCTAGTAGTCTTCTTGAATGCCCTTAATAGAGATAAACATGACTTAGGAATGTAATTGAATTTAACCAAAATTCACACTTGGAGAATTTGGCATAGATCTGACGGTATTGAATAGTTTTGATAACATCCCTAAGATGATTTTGATGGTCTTCTGCACTTATGGATTAAAAAAAATGGCATCAATGAAACCTATCATGAACAGGTCCAAGTATTTCTTAAACACCCTGTTTATGAGGTCCATGAATGTTGTGGTGGAAGTTTTTAAAGCAAAGGACATGACCACAAATTCAAAGTGGCCTTAACGAGTTCTGAAAAATATTTTTGTAATGTCAGACTCTCTGACCTTAAGTTGATGATAACTGGAATAAAGGTTAATTTTTGAGATGTGATTAGGACCTTGCAGCTGATCAAACAAATCATCAATCCTGGGTATAGGATATTTATTCTTGATTGTGACTTTGTTAAAACTATCGACAGTCTATTTCTGAGTGAACCTTCTTTCTTGAGCATGAATAAGACAGGAGAACCCCAGGGAGACACACTAGGGAAAATGAACCCCTTGTCTGAAAGATCAGCTAATTATCCCTTGAGCTCTTTAAGTTCTTCTTTGTTCCATTCTATTTGGTGGACTAAAACTTGGCTGAGTGCCAAGAACGAGGTCTATACCCAAGTCTACCTCCCTGTCAGGAGGGACTCCAGGTAAATCCTCGGGGAAGATATCCACATACTCTCTAATTAATAGAAATAACTAAATGTCAGGAATTTGGAATCAAAATCTTTGAACCAGACCAAGTGATAGATACACCCCTTAGAGATCATTTTCCTAACCTTGAGGTATGAAACAAACATACCATTTTGAAAAACAGAATTACCCTCCCACTTAAGATAGGTTTATCAAGAAACTTAAGATGGATGATTCTAGTTCTATTGTCCACTTTTCCATAGCTTTAATAGAGTCAATCCATTCCAAGAATAATATCAAAATCCATGATGGCTAACTTAAAAATATCAGAAGGAAATATTCTATACAAGACTTACACTTGGAATTTATGGTAAACTCTTTTAGTGATGATGGCATCACCAATGAGGGTGGAGATCGAAAAGGTTTGGGTTATCACACCTGTGAAGGCATTAACTGAATACTTCATCTTCTTCTTCTGCCCAGAGCCCAATGCATATAACTAGTTTTGGCAGTGATTGCCACTAGTGCTAGAAGAGCACCCTGTTGAGTCAAGTAGGCTTTTTATACTGATGTAGAAGAACTGATCTGAGGTCAACTACTAACTTATCTGTCTTTGGGGAAGTCTATAAGAAGATGGCCTACCATACTACACCCATAACAATCTTTAGAAGGGTACTCCGGAAGTCTTTGGCCTGACTGTCCACACCCATAATGAACTCTTATAAGCACTCTCACAAATGATTCTTATCGGACTTGGTATAGGTGGGTAAGATCGTCGTTCAACCACACTACCCTGTGAAGCTAACCTTACTAACTTACCTTATTTATTCCTAGATGGTAATGTACCCAAGTTGGGAGCACTTTCTGATAAAAGGGTTTAATCCGTAAAACTCTATTGTTGTTGTATGGTCTTGCCACTACATGGCTAAACTATATTGAACCAGTCCTTGCCTTTTTTTTGAATAAATTCTCTCTCATCTTGGCCTTATCCCCTTCTATTTGATCCAAGTGAACAATCAGCCAACACATATCCTTCTAGTAATACGTTGCTTCCCTTCCTTACCTTACCAAATCTGGGGAAATATGAGTACCTAAGATGTCTATATGATTCTGCATATAAGTAACCATATGGGGGCATACTTAGATAGTTGGGTGAACTCCTCCCATAATCAAAAACCGTCATGGATCCAAGATCTAGGCTCAGAAACTCTCTCATATTCTCACTTTTTTTGCTTGGATAAAACCTATTAAAGAAAGTTCTTTCAAACTCAGCTCAAGTAGGAAGGGTTGCACTTGCTAGTTAATTTTATTTGATTGGTCATCCCAATATTAAGCCACGTCCTTTAACTAGTGTATGCCTAAATCTACCTTGTCGACCTCCTCACCCTCATGATGTTAAACACCCTCTTAACCTCCTCCATGAACCCTTCTTGGTCCCCACCTACCTTATAACTATGGAAAACTGAGGATTACATCTAGAAAAACTCTCTAACTCTACTTGCACCTACATCCTGAACAACCGAATAAAACCTAGAGCTGCTTCTTACTATTTATTCTGGGCAACCAAAGCTTGAGCAATAGGGTGCATCGTCTTATAAAATTTTGCATTAGTAATATTCTGTTGTTTAGGAACTGGTGGGACCTAATTTTTTTGACCTTGATTCCTAGCCTGACGAGCTAGTTGTCTTTGTGGAGGCATGAAATAGTATTGGAGTTAAACTCCAAAGTACAAAATAAGACATGATGCAAAGGGAATTTCCTAAATGTTTAGTAGCCTCTAAGTTATAAGTGTGTCGCAATTCACATATATTAAAGAGACTCTACCTTACATCGACTTTTAGACATCCTAGGATAATTTGAACCCAAGACTCTGATACCAAGTTTGTAACACCTCGGAGTCACCCTTGGGAGCCACAAGGCATCCTTAGCCACAGAGTTACCTCAGCAGCCTCAGATGAATCTTTGGCTCATGCATACCTCTAATTAGTTACTCATCAGTGTAAGCATAGTACAATAATAAAGTCTAAGTGGTCCATGTTACGTATCAACCATAAATACTGAATGACAATTAAAATTCCAAACAAATACCACTATTTTTTTTCAAAAAGTCTCTAAGTACTGAAATACAAGCCAACCAGGACAAGTCCCTAGCTAACCTTAGGATGAATAAAACAAGTGTATCAGATACTAATTGCTCTACTAGAAATAAAATAATAAATTAAATATTTCCAATCCATGGGAACTCACTAAATCTATAAATTTCAAATAGTAGTAGATTTGGTCAACCTTTAGCATAAAGAGGATGGCCTAACCTATATGTAAAATCATGCAGATAAAAATATGCGATCAGTACATTATCAATACTGAGTAAACGGGAGGGGGACAATAACAAGAAATATCAAATAAATAATATAATTACAAATGAACTTTTAATAAGTTATGCAATGCATGATCAGATATAGTTTTAAAATTAATTACTTAAGAAAAGATTTATATGATTTTGACAGTGCAAGAAACATATTCCATTTTAAATCATAAATAATAATTTCAAATAACTGATATTTAACCATTTGTGGGAGTTTCTATAACCTATATATAAGACAATGCAAGCAGCCATGATATTTAATAAACTACCAACTGAAAAGAGTACCTTGCCCCGCAACAAGCTCAGTACCTAACAAGTAACCTAGTGGATCCATCTAAGATCAGACTGTCTTAATAATGCCTTTCAGGGAACATGCCAGCATATGTTTGGAAAACATAATTCTGGGATTTGGCTCTTTCAACCTTATATGATCAGTGCTAATACTACTCCAAAACATACTAATACTCCTGAATTGATCAGTTAAAATAGTTTAAGTTAAAACTGATTAAATACAATGTCTTAGCCCCTTTGGGAAAAATTCATCAAATTTCCTTAGTTTAGTGAAATCGTGTCTGGGCCTAAGACCCAGGAAAATACTTTAAAAACTTCTTAAATTCCATAATTTTACTTAAGTATGAACAATATATGTTCACAATTTATCAAAATCTTGACAACAATATAATGTAAACAAGAACCATGATATAACGATGCAAGACTTTGATGTTGATAACGGACCATCGAACCGGTTCATGATCTATCAATGGAATCTTCAAATAAAGGTAGAGAGGGGTCTTAATAAACCAGTCCCATGGTCTATTCCATGGTATGTGGAACCCACTTTACGAGCCATGGAACAGTTTGTGAACTGGGTCCAGTTCCATATTTCCACAAAATTTCACATAGACACTTTGTTTATCACACACAACCTCTAGTATGATTTTCAAGTTTTTACATATTATGGGATTGTATCTTTGACTTTGGTGGTAGTTGGGATCAGTATTTAGGATTTCCATAGTTTTTGTACAACAACTCCTATAACTCTAGCACCTAGATTGAACCTTTTAAGACTTTATATGATAGGCAATACAAATCCCCTATTGGTTGTTTTGATATTGTTGAGTCTTAACCCTAATTTTTTTTCCTTAGTTCATGATTCTATTAGAAGATTTTGATTTATTCGGTATTGGATATGGGAAACGTAGAGTAGGTTGAAGAGCTATGTTAATTATATAATTAGCCTTTGGAGTTTAATATAGGACATCTTGTGCTTCTATGTGTTTCTTTTATGAGGGGAGTGATGAGATTCAAATGGAGGGGTAAGCCTATCCCTATATATGTTCGATCTTTTGAGATCCTGTATAAAGTTGGTCCAATTGCCTAGATCCTAGCCCAGACTCCTGATCTTTCAACTATCCATCCACTACTTCATGTGTCGATGCTCTGCTTCTATGTTCTAGACCTTTCATATATTTTTTTTAATATTTTGCAATTTGATGATAGCCTGACCTTTTTTGATGAGCCATTATCCATTCTAGACAGAGAGGTGAGGTAGTTCAGGTCCAGTGATACTCCGATTATGAAGGTTTGATGGGCTCTTTATCTCATCAAGGAGACTACCTTTGATATAGAGAGGTATATACAAGCCTAGTCCATCATTTATTTGAGACTTCAGGAATTTTCTACCGTTTGACTCTTACGGATGGAAGTCCTTTTTAGTGGTGGATGTTACAATTACCCTCTTAGTAATTTTTGTACTTTTGTATTGTATGTTTCTTAGGGCTTTTTAATAGCTTCCCTTAGTAATTTATGACTTCATTGGACTTGTGCTTCTATGTGTTTCCCATGAAGGGTGTGATGTGATTCAAAAGGGGGGGGGGGGGGAACCTTAGCCCCAGATATGTTGGACCTTTTAAAATCTTGGAAAGAGTTGGTATTGTTGCCTAAAGCCTAGCCTTACCTCTTGAGCCTTCATCTATCCATTTAGTATTTCACGTGTCGATTATTTTCCTCTATTTTCTATACCTTTTGTATGTGTTTTGTGGTGATATTGTGTAGTTGGATGACAACTTGACCTTTATTAAAGAGCTAGTGGCCATTCTGTACAAAGATGTGAGGTAATACAAGTCAAGTAATATTCCAATTGTAAAGGTTTGATAGGCTCGTCATACCATCAACGAGGCTACATAGGAGATACATAGTGATATAAAGGCCATCATCACATCTTTGAGCCTTTAAGTACTTTTTACTCTTTGACTTTCTGTAATGACCCTTATGATCATTTATGATAAATACGTGAGTTTTTTCATTCTAGAGTATTTTAGTAGTTTCCCCAAGTCATTTATGACTTGGTGGGACCGACAGTTAAGATCTCTAGCAACTCGATCTAGAAATATCTTAAATTCCCTATTTTAGAGCCTAAAACTAAGTACTCATTGACCAAAGTTAACTTTCCTTCAAGACGA
>JBDJHY010270904.1:0-10353 GCA_039654485.1 Withania somnifera
GGATAGTCCACACTCTTTTGAATTTGAACAATTCAATATATTGATTTGGACTTTTCTTGCTATATATATAGCATCAATGCTCACACTCACAAAGACTCACATGCATGCATCTGAAGTACCATAAGCTTGCCCATTGTGTCTATCTCCACTAATAAAGCTTGTCTGAAAAGAATCAAATAGGACTTTTAACAGGTTGTAATATTGGCTAAGGGACGGGTAGGAACTTTATTTATAATAGTGACTTGTACTTTCCTAGAACCTTTTCTTTTATACACGTCAACACCCATAAATTCTGCACTTCATTTTTCTTAGCCCTTTCTTAGATCTTTTTCTCACTAATTATCTCCTTTTTGTCAAGAATACCTTTCTCTATTTTTATTTTGAGAACTTTCTCATTTTCTTTATTTCCTTATCACTTTTATTTCTAAGTGTATTTTCTTGTTGTGTAGGCATTCTATCCAAGAGGGTATCCCTACCATATTATTCTCATTGGTACCCATTTTCTCCATTTTCCTTTATTAAGATTTACAATTCCAATCACAACTTTTGTCCCAGTGCTAAAGGAAGCAGGGTGCAAAAAACAGGGATTCAATAAAAAGGATTAAGGCAAAATTATGGCTACCAAAGAATAAGCAATAGACTCGAAGGGATGACTAGTGATATTATATCTTAACAGGCTAAAATTTTACAAGACACATCAAAAAAGGGTTATATCATTCTCTAATCAAAGAAATACTTTTTATTTTACTTCAATAACATGCAGGGGAAGTTCTAGACTAAGACACAAAACATGGAATATGCAAGAATCCTCACCTCACTCGGCACATTGGTTCTACTAGTGTTACACAAAAATTGAATGGTCTCCCATTATTAAGCCACATTTCCGTTAGTGTTAAGTGCTATATAGTGTGCATCTCTATCTAGTTATCCTACTCATTATGCTCAATTTTAGTTTAAAGGTGTTTGATTTTCCAAATATGACATAATACCTAATGTACTTAGTGTTATTAATCATATCAAGGTTCCACCTACTTTATTCCTATATATGATGGATTTCCCTCAAGACGGTCGTCATCCATCCCTATTCGAGAAACGTCTCTTACTCTATGACTAAAAAAGAAAAGAAAAATAACAAAATTAACTATTTATCTCCGAATCAATGGGACTATTGATAACACTCAAACAATACTTTCTTTCGAAGCGTAAGAGGTCAGTTGAAAAATATAGAGCCCAACTAAGGATGGGGTTGATCTCACAGGGAATAGGGTGTTGGATATATCTCTAGTAATAGTATCTAATATTCAGTGTTTTTTTCTAGCAGCAAATAGAAAGTAAAAAGGGGATTTGTAGTCTTGCAATATTCATTGTTGTGATCTATAATTGTTGATTGAATCAAGTATATTGTTAACCTAGATTCGTGTTCACCATGGTTCAACCAAACTTTGGATTGTAATCACTACACAGTTGTATAATATTTCCTTACATAGAGTTACGTACAAATACAAAGTTGTTTACCTAAGTGTTTTTCAACCATTGATCCAAAGTAAACCTCCTTCACACCGGTTAGGGCTGTGAATGATTACATTGTATTTATCAATAACTCAATAAAATTACTCTAGTTACATAAGCAACCGTTAGACGAGGGTTAATGCCCAAAATTTCTTAGCATAATCTTAACTCGTAGTTTTATCCACATGGTTAGTGCTAGTAAAACCTAGCCATATTATAGTGTTTGGAACCACTAAATACCATTCATAACGTAGAGATTAGGTTTATACGATGGAACAGATGCAACAAAATATGTAGCTTACAACCCTAACATAGTTTAACCCATGGCTCCCATAACCCTAGGGTTGGGGTTTAGCCAACTATTGACATCATCCTGCAATAATGAATCCAGAAGATAGAGAATAACATACCATAAAAATGAAGTTTATTTTATTGTAGAATAATGATCTAAAGGCTTCAATACTTGTGTTCTTGAACAATATGGAGTATCAAACCCTAACTCATAAGTCTCAAATAGTATATAAATAATAATTGTAATCTCCTCCCCTAATTATGTTAATTGTGCTATTTATAGAGTGTAGGAATAAGTGCAATAACAACAATTTGGGATGGGCTTTTGTCAATTTGGACGACAAGGTAGGAGAACCACTTGGTGACAGACGGAGTGTCTGGTCTTCTGTCTGTCACCTCCTTAATCCAGTGAACTTTTTATTAGGTAGTTCCAATCAGGTGAACCATCTCCTAGCAAATGAAACGTCTGGTGGACCACCTTCTATTGACATCATCTTGTAATAATCAATCCAGAAGATAGAGAATAACATATAACAAAAAGTAAAGTTCAGTTGATTATAGAATAATGATCAAAAGGCTTCAATACTTGTGTTCTTGAACAATATAGGGTATCAAACCCTAACTCAAAATTCTCAAAATATATGTAAAGAATAATTGTAAGAACTAAGTATTGTAGCCTTGTAGTATATGTAATTGTAAGTGCTGGACTCCCCCCTTAAAACTATGCTAATTGTGTTATTTACAGAGCATGGGTGTAAGTGCAACAATAAAAACTTATTTTAGAAGCTTACTTATTCAGTCGTTGTGACTTTCATTTAGATGTTTTAGAGTGGTGTTTCAAGATCTATAATTTATTTTTATGTTTATATCTAATGATCATGTGATATTCCCATTTTATTTACATATTACCTTGCTTCCACTGAGTGTATGATGTAAGTAGATGAATCTTAGATCTAGGGGTACTTTTAGGCCACTTGATGGTTTCAGATGCCTTGTCACATTTAGGGTGTCGGATCAGGGTGTGATAATTCTAGAATAAGGCCTCATTTGTTTGCACATAATAAAGGTCAGAATTTGAATGATTCAGACCTGAGTTCATTTAGTGCATTTATTTTTATTAAGATTTAGGTACTTAATTGGTCTGAATAGGTCTTAATAATTATGATCTAGAATAAGGTCTTAAACTTATTAAGAGGTACTTCTGTATGGATAATATTTATCATCACTATATCCACAATCACAAGTCACCACCACTAACCACCTTTGCCATCATCACCACCACCATCGTTTTCATCCATTATTACTATCGCAACCAACAACCACTGCCACAATTACTACTGCATCCACCACATCTGCTAACTACTACTATCGGTTGGTCCATAGCTATGACCTCTATTATTATAATTATACTTATTGCTACCTCACCGCTGCCGCCACCTCACCCACCACTAATATCAACCACTATGATAACTAACTAATCCCTATTATGAACCAACGCCATCATCACAACTAGAAACACCGCTAACTACACCAATATATTTTCAACCATCACCCATTTTTTCAGTCGTTATTACTATTATCACTGTTACCACTATCTCCACTATTATCTTCAATTTGACATCCATTTCCACCATCACTATCATTCACTACCACCAATAATGTCAACCCATACTACCAACCACATCCACCATTACAACTAGCACTACTGAGGACTACCATCAGTATATCATCAACCACCACTCATTCTTTCGCCACCACCATCATCACCGCCAACTACTACCATCAACAACCTTCACCATCACACCTACCACCACCACTACTATTTACTAGAATCACAGCAGTTACTAAAACACAAACCACCTCTATTATCACAACTCTCACCACCATGATTACTAGCTATTAACACTAACCATTACAACAACTACCACTACTATGAACCATCTCCATTATCACTAGTGAACATAAATATTTTATTTTTCACTGAAAAGGGATTTTAGTTTATTAGATTTATGCTTTATGATATTTAATCAATTGTATATTTGAATAGTATACCTTTTTTACTTATAAATAAATAAATTATGTAAATTCAGATGTTGAAAATTAAATAGTCTTAATCATTTAGTGTTCATATCTAGAGAAAAATATCTTAATCATCCAAATGTGAATTTAGATTCAAATATCTTTATCTTAAAACAAATAATTCCTAAGATAAAAAATGAACTCTTTGTCTACTTGCTCTTCACTGTCCTATGACCGATGTTGTTGCTGAATCTACTCATCGAGCTGAACTTAAAAGGGATAAGACTCCTCTAGTTACATCATGTACCTACCACTTTAGAAAATCCTCATGCTTGGATTGTTTTTACTTTAGGCATTTAAAATCTCTGATGAATTCCATGAAATATGACCCAATAAAGATTTCTTCGACTCGATGTGTGTAGATATGGTTAGTACATGCATAACTAGCCCAGTCTCTGTATTTCTCTTAGTAAACCCTTGTGAGATCTACAAATTTCACTTTAGTTTACCTATTCTATAGCTTGGATAGTCAAGGTTAGATTTTAGGGTATTCTCAATCATCTTTCTCTAAACTCCTATCTTTCAATTAGTTTAGAAGATTTGATTAAATATCTTACCTACTTCCTTTCTCTCAGTATATTGAGACTATAAAAGACCAATAGCACTGCCAAAGAGTTAAACAATATAATTAATACATCCAATCATGATCTTTTAATGCCTAGTATTACCTTGAGTTTATGAGAGTCTATTCTTGTGCTTGATGCTTTGGTCTCTGTTGCCTCTATAATCCAATTGCCTTGTGAACTCTTAATGTGTTGTTTCATGACTGTTTCTTCTTATGCATGTGTACCTTGATGTACTATTTGGTTTAGATTGTTCCTTATTAATGTTAAAATCCTTGTTTTGAAGATTTTGGATTCTGAGATTTTGAACATGATCCTTATCCATTTATGAAATAACTTTTGCTTTCCTTGGTAAATCCTACATTAATATGTATGTCAATCTTTGTGTACCTGTAAAAAAAACAATTGATTTGAAAAAACATCAGCTAACTTGTTTCCTTCTCTGGGTGTGCTCTCTAGTACTATATGTGTATCAACTATTAGTGATTAGTTTACCTTGTATAAATATGCACTAGGGGATTTACCACACCCTATCCAGTAACTTCTTCATGAAGAGAATCAGTCTCCAAAATCATTGATTGTTTTGGTTGAAGATATATTCAAAGCCTAATCTTAGTTCTATTACCTTAGCCACTAAATTAGTTCCATCTTTAAACCTTCTAGCTTCTGCATAAACCAAGTTTCCCTTTTCATTTCTAATATAAAAAGCACCAGAACTAGGGAAAGGATTGTCTTTGGATGCCTATCTGAGATGCACTTATAGAAACCAAACCTAGTGGTTTACATATACCTATTTGCAACTTACTGTGAGGGTATATCCTTAAAAGAATTTCACTAATTATGGCCAGGTTGTAGGAATATTCCCTAGCTAGGGGTACTCATTCCTATCTAGTAAGTAAAGGTTTATGTTAATCTCTACTACCATCCTAAAGTAGGACATCTTCCCACCATGGTAGATTGTATTTCTTCTCTTCCATATTTTCCACAGGATGAATAGTGGAAAAACATTATATAGAACTCTAATTTTTGGAGACACTTTATCCCTCAACCATTTGAAAACATCATCCTTAAGTTATAGGAAAGGTCCATTCATTACTGAAGCCTCTACAAAATAAATCCATATTCTAGTATCCATTTAATACTTAATAAACAAATGTTCATAAGATTCTTGTTCATCTTTCCCACAGCAACAACGTTTCATGTCATCACATATTCTTATCCTCATCAGGACCTTCCTTAGAGGTATTCTTGCTTATAGAGTCTCCATAAGAAAAAATTAAATCTTAACATGCACTCTTTTCACCCACAATTGCTTAATAACATATCATTGTCCCCTTGGGACCCGTAAATCATAAGCTCCATCCTGCGAGCATGGTCCACAACATCTAGACAAGTCTTCTTCGGCATTTTAAGCCACTTAATTGATCGGCACAATAATGATCTCAACCCATAAGAAAAGTGGCAGATCTGCTCCTCCTTAGTGGGAAAGAACTCCACAACATGTTTATACAAATCAATAAACCGAGCCTCATACTTAGGAACGGTCATGAGGAACTACTATATGTCTAGAAACTCTATCCCTATTAACTCTCAGATGCTCCTAGGTACATACTTGGCCATAAATGCCTCTCTGAACTGACTCTATGTCAAAGAGGGCGAACTAGGAGGCTTGTGGTCCCTATATACTATCCACCAATGACTAGAGGGTCCCTCAAGTAGATAAATGGTAAAATCAACCTTGTGACTCTCTAGAAGTTGTAAAGTCCTCAACCTCTCATCGTAGGCTATGATAACTCATGGGGTTTTTACCTCCACTACCCCCAAAAACTTAGATGGCACAATCCGGAGGAAATGGTCCAACATATTCCTCACCTTAGAAGATGGAATAGTAGGAGTTGTCATTGAAGTTGATGCAGTAGTAGTATGAACTAGCACTATAGGCGGTATAGGTGGTCATACTAGGGCTGTAGATACTACGGGACCTATGCCTCTCCCTGAGAAGAAGACTATGGCACATCCTTTTGGTACCCAACAAAACATCTGCAACATCTGTAACATATCTCTAATAGCGGCATGCGGTGGTTATGTGAACTATGGTGGAGGTGCAGGAATTATCTAAGGCTAACTAGTGGACAGAGGAGTAACAGTCAACTGAACATCCTCTAGTACCCCCTCTTGATCTATTGGGAAGGGTTTTGATCCACGGAGGAAGGTTTGGTATGCATCATCTATAAAAGAGTGAAGACAAAATGAGTCTTTCTAGAAACGATAACGCACGATAAGACCAAAAGATGAAAGGTTTCTCAAGGTAACGTATAGACTCCCAAAGATTGGATACGAACGTTTACATATCGATATGTAGGACTCTACTAGGTCCTTTCTCTAAATACTAAAAAGACTGTTGAACCTAAGCTCTGGTACCACTCTGTCAGGACCCAAACTCGGGTCATGATGGTGTCTACAACCCACCGCTAGACAACCCTTTCCCTACAGCCCGGAGCTACAAGCAATGTGTCATAGTCACTTACAAATACCAATGGAAAGTAAAATAACAGAATAAAACTAACAACATAAGGATATATGTATACAACCCAATCCAAAACCTGGTGTCAATGGCATAAGCAGCTACAACATGCGTATCCAAAAGAAATATCTACAATATACAAGCCCCTAAGATATAAACTAAGAAAAGCCTACTAGGAACAAAATGAGCAGACACCAAATGGATGGAGACACGATCAGCTTGTATGCCAAAAGCTCACCATAAGTCTCCTAGCTATAGCTGTTGAGTTTGCATGATCCTACCTCCTACACTGACCCACATCAGTATCTACCACCATAAAACCAGGGCGGAAGTGTAGTATGAGTACCATAAAAAAAGTACAGTAGGCATCATAGGCAGACCGAGCACAAATAAAGCATAAGTAAAGTGATATAAGGTAAGTAAAATAGATCACAACAATAATAACTACAGTAAAATAGCCAATTTCTCACCATATCTTTTGAATAGCACCAAGCGTTTTTCTGATAACTCATTCTAGGACCTGCATCAGAAAAAGATGCGAATGTGTAGCATAAGTACCAAAATAAAGGGTACCTAGTAAACATCATAGGCCTACCATAAAAATAAGCAAAGTAAAGAGAGGTCAAAAGCAACTAAGGCATTAGTACATAATGTACCACCAGAAGGGCACTACAATAACAGCTAGTGAGTGCAATGAAGGAGGAAGCTATCAGTATGTATAGTATCGACTAACTGGCATGAAAAACCACTAACAAGGTGTAACGTATTAACTCATGCCACATCATGACCAAACGTGACACATACCTAGAGTTACAATATAACCAACATAAATAAGGACCAAATAGAAGAAGAATAACACCGGTAATGTAACCCCTGAAAGTAACAATTAAGATGGTACGGAAAGCAATAAATTGAACCAAAGGGTACCAACCAATTCTAGATAGAAACCATCATTTAAGAATATAATAACTGAACGAAACTTCCCCCCTAAGTTCCTAGGAGTGAAATCCAACGCGCCAAAATGCACTGCAAAGGGTGCTCGAAAAGTAAATAAGTATCCGTATGCACCCTCCCCTTTACATAACTCTTTCGGGAGCGGACCCATAAAATTTTTCCATGTACTTGTATAGCCTACCATGTATAAACCTCCTCCTAGCATGAAACATATCCCGGGCACGGCTACCAAGGTCAGAGAGTCCGTGAAGGGATCGAATCCCATGTACAAATTCCTCGTATAAAGGCATCTAATGTCGCCAGGGAAAAAAAGCCAAAACTCTAGCTCATCCCATATAACATATTTTAGTGAAAACCCAAGTCCATCCAAGTAGGCAAAAGTTCATATCCAGAACCACTGTCGCCATGTAGGCAGTATCTAAAGAACACAGTGATAGTGAGAAAATAGCCTCAAATAATGTGAGAAAATAACTCCATACTATTGATAAGCACAATAGTGGAAAGTATTAATCTATATACAAGAAATCAATTTTTGGTAATTATTCTATCAAAATCCGGTTACCTTTTTAAAATGTTTAATGCATTTTTGCAACACATAACCAATTAACATGCTAAACTAATCTAAGGCTGCTAACTAGAATCTGTAGGATGGCATCCAAGCCCTAGTCACAAACTATAATCCTCTCCTAAACCAACCCCAGTCCCAAGACTTGAATAATCACATCCTAGATCCCTAAAAGGCACCCGTTAAGGGCCAAGTACACACCCATACAGAGAAGAGGAACATGAAGCCACTATAGCTCAATCTGATACAACTCACTCCCAAGCTCGCACAGGGCTAGGGAGTGATATCCTATTATGGGACACTAACCACCAAGAAAAATAGTAATATTCTATCCAGGGCTAGAACGGACCACCACTGCTCTAATCATACAAAACAACACACGTAGAGCACAAAATAACCAACCTACCTAAATTGGGGGATAGTTACTAATCTCTAATCCCTAGTATAATCCCCTTCTCAACTTCACTAGGGTCTAGAGTCAGCGTATATCAATATGCATCAAGTTTGTTACTCCTCCAAGACTACACTACTGTCCATAGTTAGCGTAAGACAAGCGCGAAGGGCAATATATCCCCTATTGTATGTAGCTAAGCTACAAGCCAGCTAAATGGGCCATAGGCTTGATGAATCAGCATATTGGGGCATAAATAATCATACCAAACCTGAATTAGCACTATACCATACATATAGTGCAATAATACGCAACCTAAAGAAAGTAGACCTTAGCCTATCTAGATTCTAACAATCCTTGAGAAGCATGCCTAAAAATCAAAAGATCACGTACGAAGATTGGAATCACGCTAGGATGTTAAAAGAATAATTCATGTGTCAAGATGAGTAATACAAGACCCATATTTCTATATAACTATCGAGGTAAAAATCCAAGCTAAAAATCAGGTCTGTATTCCCTAACAGCTCGAAAAGGGAAAATATTTTTACCAACGCATAGAGCATAGCTCGTACATCGTATGGTAAAAAATAGAGCTAAATTTAATGGTAAAGATAAAAGATATAATCCCAAAAGTCCATATATTAAAGAAACAAAGAATTACCCTGTAGAAATGATCATAGAACCACAGTAATGAGTTTCTACGAAGTAGAACTTCATTAAACAATCTCAAATACTAATAATCTATACTGGAAAAACAAGAAAACTCAAGATTTGGGGATGAAAGTGTAGGAGATAAATGGGAAAAACAATTTTTATAACAATACCAATTGGACGATAAATCAGTCCCCGTGGACCAATCCTTGACAATTTTTTTGAAAATATTTTAAAAAATGTGCATGGAATGGAAAAGAAGTCCAATTCTAACATTGCATATATGAAATATTTATTTAATCGATATTACGGACTCACCAAAATCAATGAAAAGGAGATTAAGGGTCGTATAAGCTTAGTAAGGCATGAAAAAACTACAATTTCAAAGGAATTTAAAATGTAAAACTGCAAGGGAACCGACCTATCAGTCCTAACAAGTCACAATTGAATTGGGGAAGTTATAAGACTGCTCTAAGCATATAGAAATTGAAGGAATCATGGAAATGGCCCCAAGGACCATTACAATATCCACCACTGAAGAAACTTTCATCTGTGAAAGATAAGGAAGAAAGAGTACCCGAAGTCTGGATCAAACACACGTACAATAACTAACATGATGCTTCCAACCTCTCAACAACCTTCTCAACTATACCACGCAAGAAAGTATTTCTAGGCCTGATCTATCTACATATTTCTTTAATAGCCTTCTTAAGGTCTCTGGCATAAACTAACTAGTCGTCCAATCAAGCTGATTCATTGTAAAATATACAGGATGAATCTATAATATATAACAACGAACCGACGATATATGGCCACTAAATCCAAA
>JBDJHY010270915.1:0-10353 GCA_039654485.1 Withania somnifera
GTGGGTGGATCTTCTAGGATTCCTCAAGCACAAGGAGGAGATGATGATGAACCTCCATTGGATCCTAGATTTCAAAATGTGGGTGCTCAAGAAGTCTACAACAAGGTATTAAAGAAAAATTCTTTATGTCTTATATGAGTTTTCAATGGACTTCAATTATGCCTACAAAATTTTTGTTTGATGACTAAGGAGTTGGGGATATATGATTTGTTTGGTTTTCATGAAGTGATATATGAGGATTTAGTTAGAGAATTTTATGCAAATTTGGTGGTTGTTAAAAATTTAAAGGAGGAAGGAAATGTGCTTAGGACCAAGGTGAAGGGTAGATTGATTGTTGTTTCGGAAGAGAGACTTTGTGAATTATTTGGATTGGGTCCGAGTGGAATTAGGTCGATTGGGTCTAATGAGGATAAAAAGAAATATAAGGAAAATAATAGAGATAGTGAGGAAATGAGAGATGATTGGGATGACTATGATTCAATGTCAGGAGATAGATTTGTTAGGGAAAATCTTACCGTGGTGAGAGTTGGTGCGGACATGAAGCTTGATGCGAATGATTTATTTAGTAAGTTGAGAATTATTCATTATGCCATCAATGTTAATATTTATCCGAAGAATTATTCCAATAATCATATGACGGAATTGGACAAGGAGATTTTGTGACACATATCAAAGGGAAGGCAAATCAATTTTTCGTACTTGATAATCAAGATGATAAAGAAGAAGTTTTTGGGTCTCCATGGTGCCAAGGATTTAAAGGCATAAAAGCAACATGACATGCCTTATGTTCATTACATTACACAGATCTTCAGAGCTCACAATGTGCCATTGGGAGGGGAATATTGTGTTCCATTCCCACATAACTGGAGAGTCACTCCCGTCAACCTATCCAATATGAAATTGGTGAACACTATCAATGGGGGTTAGTTATATGCTCCACATGTTAGGAGAGATATGGATCAACTAGTGTAATAAAATGTGGCTTTTCCTCCTCCTATTGATCGAGAGCACTCCTCTAGTAGGAATAGTAGGCGATTTGTTGGAGAGGGAACTTCAAGGATGAGTAATGTGTCTCAAGAGGATTCGCTTGAATTTAAAAATGAAGTTGGGGAGCTAAGGACCAAAATGAATGCTATGGAGAAGATGCTAGAAAAGGTTTTCGGGGTTGTGTAAAAAAATTGGGACAAGATGAGTTGCACTTCTCAAACCTCTGCCATTCCTCCTCATTGTAGCCATAGCTCTTAATAGTGGCTCTTGGATCAACATGTCATGCATGTTTTCTTTATTTTTTTTCTATCCTTGAACATTGGTGCTTGTTGTTATGCTTTCATCTTTTCTATTGTTTGTTTTAATATTATGAATGTTATTGTTATTAATGATTATGGCTTATGGATGATTTTTTTTTTGTTTACATTTGCTTTTACTAATAATCCATTGGTTGTTTTATTCCCTTTTAATTTTCCTATTAAACATTTCTTTTGATAATGAAAAAAAGGGGGAGAAGGTTTAATTTTGAAGGATTAGATTTTTTTTTTTCTTTTTTTATGAAGGGAAGAACTTTTGTTATGAATCATTAAGAGGGAGTTAAAAATTGTTGGTATTCTAAAATTGTGGGATTATTAGCTAGGGATCATCATATACATTTATGTCACGCTTTATTGGTACTAACCCTCTTTGACAAGGATAATTAACCTTGATCAATTTTTCCATTCTATGAGTTTTATGCAATGTCTTAGCGAGAGACATCAAATCTTTCCTTAAGTTTTTGTCATCATCAAAAAGGGGCAGATTGTTGGACCAAGGGTGATTCACAAGTTGTCCCTTTATGTTTTGATTGATGACTGAAACATTAAGATAAATATTTAATGTTAAGAAAGTGTTTACAAGTGCAAAAATGAGTTCAAGTGTGTCCAGAAGTGTGTTTAGTCAACCAAGAAAGGTATCTTAGTCGAGAAACTATTTGGGAAATTCAAGGACACATAGAAGTCATTTCAAAGATTTCTTGGTGTGTTAGTCGACCAAAGTGCAAGGCTTATTCAACCAAGGGCCCAAGTTAGTCTACTAGTCGACTAGAAAGAAGATGTGTTGTACACTTCTTTAGTCGATCAAAGAAGGAAGTTAGTCGACTAATAAGGAGACTTAGTCGACCATGTCACAAGTTTAGTCGACCAGTGATTGAAGCATATCACTTTCTATTTAGGGAGTTAGTTGACCATGTTGTGGACTTAGTCGACCAATCGAAGGACAAACTCAACATTTTAAATCCTTCAACTGCTAGTTTGATCACAAAACTTGGGTATGGAGACTCAATCAGATGTTTTGGGGATTCATTAGTTGAGTAAAAACATGGATTAGTCTAGTAATCAAAGCAAGAGTTAGATGGATCAAAGTTCTGAAAATCGACTAGTCGACTAGGACTAGGCTTAGTCGACTAAAGTTGGTCCACTACTCGACCAAGGGAAAAGCTTGGTCGACCAAAGAGGTTTTCAAAAGCATTTAATGCTTCTTTAATTCAAATCCAATGGCCACGTTTACTCTCACAATGACTCCAACCACTAGAAAAAGTAAAAATAGCCATCTAGGATGAGAGAAAAAGAGGATTGAATAACTCCTAACACTTCGTGACTTCATTTTCTCAAGATCAAAGTCTTCCATACCCATTTACTCTTGAGCACAAAGTTTTTGTTCTTTAATTCATATATTCAATCTTTGTACAACTTGTTATTAATCATTTTTCTAAATTGTAAAGATTGATAGTGTGTGTTGAGAGTTGGGGAACTTGAATTTAGTTTCCAACTTTAGTGTGAGGGTCTCTCTTGAACCAAGAAATTGTAAGAATTCTCACTTAGCTAGAAAGTGATTGTAATTTGTTTGTGATAGTGGAAATCCTAAGTTGAGAAGAACTTAGGTAGTGGACGTAGGTTGGCCGAACCACTCTAAAATTCTTGTGTTCTTGTGTTTGTATTTATGTTCTGCTGCTTGTATGATCCCTACTTGAGTAGGTAGCTCCCTTGATATCTATTTACTTTTCTGACCATATTTATTGACTTTCATTATTTACTTCTTTAATTATTTTTATGTGCCTAGTGGGCCCTCGAATCCTACCTATCCCAAAGGGAAGTCTCCAAAGTGGGATTGTACGAAAAGGCTATACCAAAGAGAATACATCATTCTCAAAAAGGGAAGTTACAAAGGTTGTACCTATCAACCAACCCCTACAATGATGGAAAGCTCTTTACGAGACCTCTTAAGGCAAGCTAAACCAATACCCCGAGAGCACAGCTACGAGCGGACTTGAAATCATAGATCCATTTTGTGAGCCATATGACACCTGGAGTTTTACCAGGACTAACTAATAAAAAGCCTAGGATCGGAAGTGATCTTAGAAACCAATTTCATTTCGTAAAAAAATCTCTGAGTTCTGGTTATGGAAGAAGGAACCAATAAGAAGAGAGGGGTATAAAAGAATGAAAGGAATATCTTCAATCTAGCTCTTGTTCCCTGTACCATGTTACACAAAGTTACATACAGATGTATGCATGCGGTCTGGTAACCATTTATTTGATGGGAGGGTTAAGGGAATCTTTATGGTTAAACTCTTTACTTTCAAGGATCCAGGCTAGAGAAGGGTACTCCATATCAGCTCAACAAGATCTATTTTTCTCATTGTATGATGAACTCCCTATCTTGTAGAATCATATGCCTGCACAACGAATTGCTCTACTTGTTCACTTGTGTCAGTTTTGGGTACGGTCAGTTTACCAGGAGGATCGCCCTTCCAATTCGAAGGAAAGGTTGGTCATAAATTTGGAGAGTTTTCTTCTACAAGGAAATAAAGAAAATTATAGATGTATTCTTATTTATTGAGAGAGTATTTTGTTCAAAATGTGTTGTAGAAATGATCTAGAAAGCATTACAAAAGATTTAATCCAGCCACAGGTTCCCCTACGGCTACCTTGTTAAGACTGATTCAGCGTAGATTCTACATCTTGAAACCACCTAATCAACGTATATAGTTGAGGGAAAATCAAAAAGTTGCAATTATAGTATAAAAGGATACAAGTAAGTAAAAGGACATTGAAACTGAGAAGGGAGTACATTTGCAAGAATAAAATTCAAAGGAATTGATAGGGGCCCGTACAAGCGGAATAATTATTGGAGACTCAAATGATGGATCTGCAAGCATGATAACTTATATGTTGTTCTATATCTCCATGAATATAGGAACTTTTGCTTTCTTCCACTGGTGGTGGGTGGGTGAAGGGTTCAAAGGATACGTAGCCAGGGGAGTGAGAGATTGATTCACTCCTCAATGCCTCGGAGTAGCCAACAATAAAAATGTAGGGGCGCTAGCTTTGAAAGAAGGTAAGAGAAGTAGAGAATTCCTCTCCAGAAGATTCGCTGAATGGAGAATAAGATGAGAGGATTTTTATCATCCTGACATCAAGCTCCTATCCAGTTGGTCGAGTGGCTTTTCACTCCTTGAAATATAGTAAAGTAACTACTAGAACCAAACAGGCTTGGTCACTGGAGTTCCATATAGATGAGCGACTCAAGAATAAAAGACAATGTCTTCATGAATTGGATTTGAACAATCATTTGTACCCCATGCAATCTTGACAATAATAATTAATCTGGCTTTAATGAAGTCACTATGGAGGCATGATTATATGATTCAATGATTAATACTTTAAAGCTTGATGACTGGGGTTGGCAGCTATGTAAGGTGTCGAGTAGTTTCTTGGTCCTCTGTTGGGATGATCAGCCAAGATAAGGCTGCACTACTACTATACTACCTAAAATGCTCGGCCCTAAACAATCAAGGAGACCACTAAAAGCCCTTTTGTGGCATGTTTACAAAGGGGAAAATCTATCTAACAAATAAGCAGGATCCTTTAGTTATTAAAACTTGAGTTATCTAAATAATGGTAGACTATACTTATATGCATACTGAGTTGAGCTATGGGACAGATGCGACTTCCTTAAGTTAGTTTAGGTGGCATAGCCTACCTCTCCTTTCACTTGAGTGACTTTGTACCTCTCCTCGAGACCTCTTTTAGTGAGAACTAATTCAATGTCTATCACACATATAGCATGTGTGCCGCGAGTGAGGTCATTTCTTTCTTTTAAAATTCAATAACATGATTCAGAGCTCTTTTCAGCTCGAACCTTATTTTTTTGCTTTCTAGAAATCAACTGATGTTAAGGTTAACCCAATAGTTAGGTTTCATTACTTCCAAAATCCTGGTGATGGATGTGGAGAGGTGTGTGAACAGAAAGATTCATGATGTATAACAAAGCCGCTCCATGTAGGAATTCAAGTACCAACATGAGTTAGCACTACACTTACAAGCTTTTACTTCTTTTCTATAGTAGTTCAAGTACGAGAAAACGAATTCCTCTAGATAAGTTCCAAGCCAAAACATCAAATTTCTAAATTTTTGTAAAGCCCTCCTAGAATTACTTCTAGAGCATGTTGAATAATCTTTATGGATTCTGTCATTTCACCGATCGAGAATTGAATTGACCTTTATTTTATTTCAATCGAAGAATCTAACAGAGACATTACTGTGGGTATTTTAATAAAAAGATTAGACATTTCATGCCCTCGGAGAGTGCTTTGTTGTGCTAGGTCATTGATATATCCTTTTTTTATCTTTATTTTACCACAAGAATGGATTGGATCGAAATAACTTTCCTATTGAAGCCCTTTGGTTTTGGAGAACATCCTCTTATCATGATTGATTGGTCACAAGCAATTTCATCTTACTTACGACCTATCTCTGTCGATCACAACAGTAACCCAGGCTTAGGTTAGGTCACATGATCTTTTGTTGAGCGATGGCCCTTCCAGGCTAACCCCTCCACATTCAGGGTCAGGAACGGGAAAAGGAGAATGAGTAGGACAGGAACTCTCCTGATTTTTCTTTTATTTTCAATTTTAAAAAAGTGATGTCAGATAAAGACGACTGCGCCAACTTGATATTTTGGTATTATCACCACAAAGAAGTGATTTCGAATATTTCTCTTCTTTCTTATTTTATTTCTTATGTCAATAATATTATTATTTCACATATAAGAATATGAAGTCAAAATTATATTTTTTAAATTGAATTAAAAAGATATAGTAACATTAACAACAAGAGGAACAAATTTTTCTACAATTGTAAATAAATACAAAATCAAAATACAATACTCAATCATTCTGTCTAGTAGCATTCGATCACAGAATCCACCATACTTCCTTTGACTACTCCTAAGATATAGGATTTTGTCTTGCCCCTCTCTCGTTAGTCAAGTGGCTTTGACCCACCATATTGGCTGGCTGGTGCATTGGCAGCCCTGCTACTTCTGCCTTTCATGTATCTTATTACCCACTGAACTTCATCTTGCCACTGCATACTTGCCCTATTAATGCCCTTCTATGTTAGCATTTTTATTGAGACTTTAACTCATATGGAAGAAAATCGAGGGATCAATTGACTCCAAAACATAAAGTAACAGACCATAACCTCATGCCATTCTTTTTTCTCTAATAGATGGTCAGAACACGCTTTATTAGTGGTCAACTGCCACCTTTCTGTGCATAGGTACTATTCGATGCAGCGGGGACGAGACTTGTCTCATTAATGTGAAAATTGGCTTAAAAAGTCATCGATCTCCAACAATCACATTTTTAGGCGACTTACCTTAAGACATTCAAAAACTAAAAGGAAATTGATTATTTTAAAGTGAAGGGCTTTTCCAATCATTCATTGAATGATAAATAACTACAAGTGATGGAGACAAATGAGAAATTCTAATGCAAATACTGGGGAAAGGACTTTAAAGTCAGAAGAACTTCAATCTGACCGCTTTCATGCTTCCTAAGACAATGCCATCTATTGAATCAAGGTATGAATAATCAGGAATCCTATCTTCTCTTTTACCATAAAAATCTAAACTAAATAATTGTTACCTTACCTAATTCCTCATCTGCAAATCATCCCTTCCCGTAGTTTCTTTTCTCAAAGAATAAAGAATTGGAGGAGAAAAAGAAATTTGTATCATACACTATGAGGATGGTGATACTATCATTAATAATTTCATCTTTGGACCAAAAACAAGCAAGAGGTGGAATACCACAAAGAGAAAGCTAGCAATCCGAACTGTATTGAAAAGGAGAATCAGAATTGATCGATAGATTTCTCAAAACAAATGAAAAAACCCCCAATGAATAGGGAAGGTATATTAATTCTATGAATGACCTAGTATCAAAGGAGATTTGATCAGAAGAACTCCATAACGGCGGAAAGGGACGAAGTCACTCGATCGAAAGAAGAGGAGCAAAAAGCCTAATAAAGAGGAACTGAGTATGGAAAGGACACGCCCATCGCTGCCTTTCCCATGTTAGATAGGAAGATTAGCAAAGCAGAAAAAGATCTGATATACGAAATGGGGGATTTCACTAAGTGTTGTTCTATGATAGTGGATTCATTTTCTAGATTAGGCACTAAAATTGATCATTTTTTTATTCCTTCAAATCTTTTATTCAGGCTATTAATCTCAACCTTAATAGAAGTGGGTAGCGGCACTGGGTGGACGGTCCATCCTCCCTTAAGTAGTATTACCAAGCATGTTAATCCTAGAAGACTAACCTCGTAGCTCACTTAGATAATTTAGTTCAAGCATTGACAAACCCAATCAGAGCACTCAGATTATGGGGTGAAGGCACACTGCCATTACACGATATTAAGGTGTGAATTATAAATCCCTTTGTAAAGATTTGGATCATGTTCGTGGAATTTTGCGTCTTATTTTTTTTGTGTCTACTATTTATTTAGGTGCACAAAGCCTAAGAGTTTCAAGCTATTCTATTTAGAGATGCTCTCATTTGATGAGAAAAGAAAACTTCCCCCATCGCATCATTAATCGGTGTAGGATTCAAGATCAGGTCTAGGATTCGAGTAAAATTGATGGAAAAGAGGTGAGAACAAACTCTGAATCCAACACATAAGGTTTTGCAATTCTTGTGACAGTAAAATTGCATACTTGGTTGCGATTTGGCACATACCCACAGTCGTAGGAATCATTTTGAAGAGAATATATGTCCCATCACTATTGGTTCTCCTACTGGTAGTATAGTAGGTGCCATCATGATCCGAGAAATTGGATTATGACACTATGTTTGATCACAAAGCACACAATTCATATCTTCATAGTTGATCCTAATTCTTCTGAATTTGACCCTTGTAATAATCTTATCTTTGACCGCTAGCCAAACCAAGAACATGTTCTTTGGCATTAAAATCTTTCACCATATCAAGTCTGCACCCCTCAGTAGTTTCTTATTGCCCAATATGGCCTTGAAACTCAAAGAAATAGAGTAGATTCCTTTTAATGTGAACCTCTAAGTTTCTTGCATATATCAATCCTCCATTTCAAGTTTTATCTTGTTTAGTTATACTCAGTACCATTTATGGTGTATTGGTGGTTGACGTTGCCAAATGTCCTCTCCTTCCTTCATATAAAGATTATGAGCCCATTGGTCCCATAACATCTTTCCTCTACTATATCTACCAAATAATTTCCCTGCTGCTGTACCATTCCAAATTTTGCACCTTTTAATGTTTAAACCCCTTTGAGATTTTATACTACATACTTTACACTATTTTACTAGTGCCAGCTTCCTCTTCTAATTAGTTCCTTGCCATAAAAATCTTTTACAAGCATGCTCCATTAGCTTTACTATACTTTGTGGTATAATAAAGACAGATCCCTAGAAATTATGTAAGAAGCCTATGGAGTTTACACCTATAATTTACCTACATAAGACAGATGCCTACTTGATGCAGTCATTAGCTTCTTTGTAATACTTATACACAACTTATGACACTTAAGTTTACTCCATTCATTATGTGACAAAGGGAGTCCAAGCTATCTGATTGGTAGACTTCCTATGAGAAACAAGTGTTTCTTAGAATTTTTCCTTAACATCCTCAGACATACCTGTAATATATATGCTATACTTCCTAGTATTTGTAGTTAGGCCACCGATTGCTCAGTTCCTTTACAGAAGATCATAAGATTATCTGCAAAGGTAAAACGAGTTAACTTTTATTTTTTGCACATAGAATGGAACTTAAAGTCTTGAAAGTTACTCATACTAATCATTACTCTAGGGAAGAACTCCATTACTATAACAAATAACAAGGGAGAAATAGGATCTCACATGCCTCAATCCTTTTTTTACCTTCAAAGAAACCATATCCTTGAAACATATCCTATACAAATTCCCATTCCACCATGTCATATGCCTTCATCAAATCAATTTTAGTCATACATATTGGAGTTGTTTTCTTGTTATATTGTCTTAGTAGGTCATAACAAATAAGAACATTCTAGATGAAATATCTCCCCTTGACAAAAGCAGCTTAGTTTGTGTTCACTATATCAGGTAGTATATTTTTTAGTCTATTGCAGAGCACCTTAGACATACACTTATCAATGGTATTACATCATGAAGTTGGCCTATATTGACTAGCATTTTCAGGCCTTTCAGCCTTTGGGATCAAGAAAATCATATTAGCATTTACTTTCTTTAGAAGCTTCTAATTTTGGAAAAATCCTTGCACAGTTTCATATACTTCTGCTCCTACTATGTATTATGCATCTCTTAAGTATCCTCCACCATAACCATATGCTCTTGGACCTTTATTTATCCCTATACTTCGGATTGCATTCTTGATCTTACTTGCTGTTACAGGTTGTATCAGTTGTAGTTGTTATACCTCATTCAGTCCTGGACCTAATTCAAATATATTTCCCTCTATTGTCTTCCTTTGTCCACCTAATCTACTTAGCAAAATCTGGTAATATCTCAAAAAAAAATCTCTTTAATTTAATCATAATCATGTTTCATTCTTCCATATTCATCCTTAAGTTAAGTGATTGAGTGCATTAGTCTTCTTTTTTTCAAAAGGAAGAAAAAGTATTTTGTGTTGTCATCATGAATTCTGATCCAATTTGCTTTGCTTCTTTTAATCAATAGAGACTCATCCATATAAAAAGACTTTGAAAGTCCTTTCTTAGAGTTTTGTCTTCTACCTGTAAGGTTTTATCTAGTGGTTGTAATTGAAGTTCAGCGTGCACCATTTGAAGGGCATTTTTACTACTATTATTTTGATCCAATATTTTACCAAACTTATCTTTATTAAGCTTCCCCGGTTCCCTTCTCAACATCTTCAGTTTCCTTAATAATTTAAACATATTATAGCCTTCTACATGTATATCATTACTTTTGATAATGCCCTAGAAATGGTGATCTTTATTCCATGATGTATGATTCCCTTTCTAGTCTTTGCAAAGGGACTC
>JBDJHY010270933.1:0-10353 GCA_039654485.1 Withania somnifera
TATAAAAAAAAATTAGTATCAAGAGTTTATTGGCTTATGTTAAGTGTTAGTTGTAGTACATTATGAGCTATAAAACATAAGTGATGCTGATTGTAATTGTAGAACTTAAATTATCTGCATAGAAATTTTAGATTGATATGAGTTGTCTACTTGCAAAGTGTTGGTGAGTATAATTAGTCTAATCTTTTTGTGTATGTGATATATAGAACTTTCCTATTACAATTTTAGCTAAGTAGAAAGTAGGTTGATTTGAAAATGATCCTAGGAATTCTTTGACTCAGTCACCAAAGCCTTTAAAGAGTCTCCAAATACATGTTGAGTTTCCAATTTGATCACTATAACTATTTATCTGAACCAACCATAGATTGATCCCCAAATAGTGAGGAGTAGTTATTATGGCCCTAGTTTTCTGTTGGATATTGTGTACCTCAATTTAAACATTGTAACCAAGATTGAGGGTGGCTATATTAAAAAAATAGCAAGATAATGTGTGGTAACATTCTGTCTTAGCCATTTTCAGATAGTGAATAATGTGTTTTCAACCTAAGTTTAAAATTAGGTTGAGAGTTGCTACCATGAAACCATCTTATAAAAATAAAAAAATATATATAAATAAAGGGGAGGAGGCCAAGTGTGTATAAATAAATGCTATGAGGCTAAGAAAAAAAAGAGAAAGAAGATTGAGAAAGGGAAAATAAAGAAGAGCAAAAAAGAGGGGTAACAGAATAAGCTGAGACAGTTATTAAGTTCTCAAACTATGATCTACAAATACTCAAACCTTCATTACAAGCCATACAAAGTACTGATATGATTCAGGTTAACCTACATTGAGCCAGAGTTGATAAGGGTAAGCTTATGGCGATTATATGCATGATTAGATTTTTTTTCTGAGTGTGAGTGAATACTTTCCCAATCCCATGATAAATTAATCTATGTGTTTGAGGGACTTCTTTGTTGTGAGGGGAAGTATATGATTAACTCAACTATAAATACGTTACTGTAGTAATTTCAAGTGGCGCAAGCCTTGTAAGAGGTTTTTCAGTTCCTCGTTCAAACCTTGCAGTTAATAAATAAAAATAGTTAGCCAACATGATGTAATGTCAAATGATCGAGTGTTCTAAATTGAATTTTGTAGGGGTTTTTGTAAGTGTTTAATATTTTTTTATGTTGTTTCTTGAGCACACGCAAATGTTCTAGGTTGAGGGTGTCGATGTGGCAGATTTTTACGTCACATATTACACTTAAAACTATGAAAAAAGGCATGTTTTTGAGTAACTGTTGTATGATTTGATATGTTTTCTGTGTATTTACATGGTAGAGTTGATGTCCCAAACTTTGGAGCAATTACAGAAAAAAATTGAGTTTTTGAAGGCATCTTGGACGTTTCGTCCAACCCAGGACGGGTCGCTCGCCCAAGTTGTGTCGTCCAGGGGGAAACCAACTGTTTAAGAGAACAAAATAGACGAAGGATTGGATGAACCGTCTAACCTTTGATGGCTCGTCCAATTAGTTATGCTCAACGGGAATCCAATTGTTTAAAGAGAGGAGAAAGATGGAATATGGGACGGCTCATTTGGGGCCACACGGTTCACCCCAACGTTTCGCCCAAGTCTGAATGACAATTAGTTCCAAGTTTTGAATATTACACGTGTACCCATGTACTATAAATAGTTGTATTAGGTTATTTGAAGACATCTTCTTTTTACTTAATTTTTCATGACACAGTTTTCACAAGGAAGTTCATATTATTGTACATATCATTCTCTCTTTTACACGAACACAAGTGTAAGGGTTTTTCATCATTGATTATTATCCACACAATTCGAAGACTATTTTCTTGGTACAATGCTTATTAAGTTTTCTTCTTACTGTGCATTTCAACAATCATAAGTAGCTAAACCCCAATTCTAGGGTTGTGAGATCCATGGATGAAACAAAACTAGGGTTATAATTGTAATATGATTCTTGCATCTGACTAAGTGTATGAACACATAATCTCTACAGTTTAACCGATTTTAGTGGTTACAAACACTAGAACATACCTTGGTTTAACTAGTACTAACCTTGTAGTTAAAAGTAGGAGATGAGTTTATGCTAAGAAAATTGAGGTATTAACCCTCATCTAATGATTATTGTTGTAACAAAAACAATTATCTTGCATTATTATGATAGAAATATTGCACTCTTTTACAGTCTGGAAAGGTGTAAAATAGATTTATCTAGGATTAAAGGTTGAAAAACACGTATATAGATAGCACTGTTACTATAAATAACTCTGCACTTGTGATAGATTGCAAGACCATTGATGTTTATAAAACGAGGATTTATTAGAACCCTGTTGAACATAATCCTAGATTTTCTCATTACTTGGAATCCACTTACAATATACATTAATTATTATTACAATTCAATTATTAACAATATCCTTTAAGCAAATAAACCCCTATTTTTTCAACTGTCATTTGAAAATAATAACTAAGTGACTAACTATTGACATTAGAATTAAATGCAAAACCATATTCCTTGTGGGATCGATTGGGATCTTATTTGACCAACGACCATTTATACTTCATTAGGGGGTGTAACTTGAGAGTTATCAGGTACTACCACTGCTGAGTTGATTACAGAGGTACTTGTGGGTACAATGATTGCCACTGGCGATGACCCTTCGGGTGAGCCCATATTATTGAGTGTGTCGTCCACTAAAGGCACCAACTTGGATACTTCGCAGGTCGCACCTAATGTATCCTTTTACTAAAAGTGAATATTGGCGCCTAGGGCACCATATGTATGCCCTACTCGTTAGTTTTGCATATTTTGTTTTGCATTTATGGAAATTCACGTTCCTTTTGTTGGGGGTAGGACTTATCTACCACTTGAGGATTTTCTTGTGGTGTTTATTTTTCCTCAAGTGTTTTATTATAGTAGAAACAACATGTTGAAAATTTTATTTTATATTTTTTTTCATGATGGTTTTTTTTGAGTAGGAAAAGGTAGAAGAACTTAATGTAGTCGACATAAGAGCACATGTGCATATGAAAAAAATGGAGGCCCTCCAAAAAATCACTTTTTATGTTGTGTTTTTTACGTTGATAGGTTAACTATTAGGATATTTGCATGCCATTTTGACTATGAATGTGATTACTATTGCTTAAGCTAGAGCATGAATCTAGTAGGTAGTAGCAGATAACGAAATCATGTTCCATGAGTATACAAGTTTTCTTCACTTGGTTCTTACTTTGTGTGTACAAACTAGAACTTGCCTGGTTTGTTGTACTGAAGCTGTAGGATGGTTTATTAGCAAAGGATCATAGACCATTTTAAATTGAGTTCATTTTTAGCCTAAATGACCTACATAATGGCATACTATCCCTTTATCCATGTTTGGGCCTAAATAGACCTTTTTATTGTTTACCCCATTCACCTACCAAATTTTTCCTTAAATTATCCTTTTGACCCTTGTCTTTCCTTGGATACGAAGCCTTAACTCGTGTTAAAAGCCTAAGTTTATGGTAGCTTCACAGGGGGAAGAAAAAGAAAGAAGTGGGTATAAAAAGAATGAAGTGGATATAAAAAGAATGAAGTAAGCATGAGAAGGGTGCAAGGGTATGGTGGTGTAAAGCTAAAAATACAACAACAACATACCCAGTAATTTCTCAGCAAGTGGGGTCTAGGGAGGGTAAAGTATACACGATCCATACCACTACCCCATAGGTGAGGTAGAGAGGCTATTTTCGAAAGATGTTCGGCTCACGACAAACACCAAGTATAGTACAACAATAAACAATATAAAGTTTAGGAAATGGCTAGCAAATAACAAAAACAGTGCTATATAGAAAGTAACTCAACAATCAATCTAAATAACAATCCTTAATTCAATGTCAAAGACAGGACACTACCCTACTATTAGAAAGTGAAACACCCTACCAACAAAAACTCACACCTACCCTCACTTACCACCCTAATTCGCGTCTTCCATAACTTCCTATCTTAGTTTACGTTCTCGGTGAGCTATAACAGCTCCATGTCATGTCTAATCACCTTCTTCCAATGCTTCTTCGATCTACCTATACCTCGGTTAAAACCATCCAACAACACCCTCTCACACCTATACAATGGAGCATCCAATCCCATCCTCATCACATGCCTAAACCATCTCAACCTTACTTCTCGCATCTTATCTTCCACTGAACTTACCCCACCTTTTCATGAATAACCTCATTCCTAATCCTATCATTCCTAGTGACTCCACACATCAATCTCAGCATTCTCATCTCTGTCACTTTCATACTTCAAATGTGAGAGCTCTTTACAAGCTAACACTCAACATAACAGGTCTAACCGCCACCATATAAAGCTTAACTTTAGGTTTAGGGGCACCCTCTTATCATATATGCTTCATCCAGCCTATACTAATCCGTTGACTGACATTTTCATCAATCTCCCCATTTTCCTGAATCATGGACCCAAGATACTTAAAGTTATCTTTCTTTTGAATGAATGACTATCAAGCTTCACTACTACCTTATCCTCAGACAATGCCTCTCTAAATTTGCATTCCAAATACTCCGTCTTAGTCTTTCTCAACCAAAAGCCTTTATACTCTAGGGTTTGTTTCTAAACCTCCAACTTAATATTGACACCTCCACGAGTCTCATGATCAGAACCACATCATCCACAATTAACATACACCAAGCACCTCACCCTGGATTTGACTTGTCAAAACATCCATCACCAAGGAAAATAATAATAGGATAAGATTCGAACTCTGGTGCAACCCCATTAAAATAGGAAAGGCATTAGAATCTCCTCCCGCTATTCTTACATAAGTCTTCTTGGATCTGACACACGTATCCTTTATTGCTCTAATGTAATCCACATGGATACCTCTAGCTTCCAAGAACCTCCAAAAAACCTCCCTACGAACTTTGTCATAAGCACTCTCTAGATCGATGAACACTATGTGCAAGTCCTTCTTACCCTCTCTATACAGCTCCACAAGTCTCCTCACAAGATGGATAGCCTCTGTTGTCGACGACATGGCATAAAGCCAAACTAATTCTCACAAATAGGCACGATATTCCTCAACCTCAACTCTACCACCCTTTCCCAAATCTTCATATTATGTCTTAAAAACTTGATATCCCTGTAATTGTTGCAATCTTGAATGTCACCCTTGTTCTTATACAATAGAACCATCGTACTCCACCTCTAGGCTTCAGGCATCTTTGGCAACCTAAAAATAACATTGAACAAATCAGTGAGCCATCCCATGCCTGACCCACCTGAGCTTTTCCAAAAACCACCCGGATATCCCATGGGCCAGTTGCTCTGCCCCTATGCATCTTTCGAATAGCACCCTTCACCTCTTCCACCTTAATAAACCTACAAAAACCATACACCTTACTTCTCCCTTCGAGCTCCAAGTCCTCCAACACAATGTCTTTTTCCCCTAAATCATTCAAAACTATTAAAATAAGACTTTCACCTCCTCCGAATAAGCACATCCTCCACCAAAACCTTACTATCGCATCCTTGATACACCTCACTTGGTCTAAGTCCGGGCCTTCCGCTCCTATCCTTGGATAACCTATGTAACTTTTTATCCCCGCCTTTATCCTTTAACTCAATATACAATCTCTCAAAAGTTGTTGTTTTAGTAACAGTAATCGCCAGCTTAGCCTCTCTTCTCGCCAGCTTATACTCGACCTACTCATCCCCTTCTCCTCCTCGGATGTGCTATTTTCCAACTTCGTAAAAGCCCTCTTCTTTTCCCCCACCTTTCCTTGAAATTCTCTATTCTACCAAAAATCCCCCTCACACCTACCAGAACAGCCTTTAGCAACACCCAACACATCTATCTCCATTTTCGTCTCCGTAATACACTTCATTGTCTTATCCCACATACAGTCAACATCCTCTCTACTCTCACAACCTCTCATTTCCAATGTTTCCTCTATCTTTAGAGCACTAGCTAAAGACAAGCTACCCCACCTAATCCTCGGTCGGTCCTCTACAATCCTCTTCATCCTCTTCTTCCTAATCTCTAAGTCCATCACTAGAAGATTATATTGATTTGAAAGATTCTCACTAGGGATAACCTTACAGTCTCTACATACGCCTCTTTCTCTCTTTCGAAGTAGCAAAAAGTCTATCTGAGATTTCGACATTGAAGAAGTAGCTAAGTGATCCTCTTTCTTGGGAAAACTAGAGTTTCCTACCACCAACCAAAATTCTCTAGAAATATCTAATAGAGAAGCCCCTCCTTCATTCCTTTCCCCGAAACTAAAACCTCCATGCACATCATCGTACCCTCTTTACGAAGAACCAATATGCCTATTGAAATCACCACCTATAAAAAGTTTTTAGGAGTCAGCCACCCTTCTCACCACCTCATCCTAAACCTCCCAGAAGCTCTTCTTTCTCTTCCTCATCCAAACCAGCATATAAGCATAAACACTAATAATGTTAAAAGTATCCCCTTCAATTACCAAATTAATCAACATCATTCTTTCGTTTAGCCTCCTAACCTCTACTATATGCTCCCTAAGCTTGTCATCGACTAGGACTCCTACCCCATTCCTATTCCTCACACCTCCTAAATGTCATAACTTATACCCGTCTACATCCCACGCTCTAGTGCTAACCCATTTGGTCTCCTGGACACAAACTATATTAATTCTACTCTTTCTTAAAACCTTCACTAATTCTATAGACTTACCCTGTAATGTCCCTATGTTCCATGACCCTACTCTCAACCTAAAGGCTCCCTTAACCCCCTTACCTCTTCTACCTCTCGCCCTGAACCCCGACCCTGCCTCCAATGACCCTAAACTCGACAAAAATCCCGACTCAGACCAAGACCCAGACCCCAACCTTACCTCCGACCAAGAACATGACCCTACTCTACATTAATTACCAAAGCCACTAAAACTATAGTGAAAAAGGAACAAAACTCACCCAATTTTTCTACCCGCAAAAACTATAGCCCAAAGGCCAACAAAAAAAAGGATTATGAAATTAGTAAAGAACAAGGCCTAAACAATTTAGCAATTATACAAAGTATGCTATAGAGGAATATGTGAAAAATAAAGTAGAATTGCCAATAGAATTTACACAAGAAATATACAATGAAGGAATTAAGTAGAGATTTAATAGGATAGAAATCACCGGGATTTGGACTGTTTCTTGATTGCTTCTTGTTGGATTTCAGTAAGTTAATGCTGAAATTGGTCACCAGAATAATTATCTTTCTCGGAGCAGGAACTTATCAGTTCATATTGAGGAAGAAAATGCCTAAAACCCCTTTGAAGAACTTTAACTTCTTGATATCTTTCTAGAAAACTTTCTTGAGGATACAAGACGAGAGATTGCAGCAGACGAATCTGAATAGGAGAGAGGGAAAGAAATTGAATTTTCTAAGAGAAATGAAGTCACCGGAGGATAGGAATCAATCGAGAAAGAGACTTTCCTCCAAGATAATGGTTTCAACATCTATGAAAATGGGTCTTAAAAGGATTTAGAAAAAAGGAAAAAAAATTAGAAAGTAAGGTTCTTCAATCTTCGATGTACAATTGAAATCTTGATAAGTAGTGCAGTCAAATTATACAAATTCTAAAGCTAAAAAAACCCAAAGAGTAAAGAAAAGGGAAATGAAAGAAGGATAAAAGTAGAAAAAAATATTATAGTGCCAAGGAGGGTGAATTCACTTGGTCCTAAAATTGTTCATACCTATTCTCAATCCTACATTACAAGCCACGACAGTCTTATAATGATCCTAATTCAACTATCTGAAAGTGGATGTGTAGAAAATAAGGTGTCAAGACTCAATTTATTAGGTCATGATGACACCTACAACCCACTTATAGGAAAATCATTTTCCAAAGCCCATAATGATAGTAACACACCACCACAAAACCAATAGACAAGCACAAATAAATAAAAGCCATAGATATAGAGCAAAATAGACAAGACTAGTAAACATGCTAAGTTAGTCAGATAAATCCAACCCTACAACCTGATATCAGTAACACAAGATCCACTTAGATATAGAGTGCTAAAAGTGCAAAAGAAAATATACAATGTTGTCTCAAGAATACAAAAGAAGCAAAATCCCAACTGAGGAGATGCAAGTAACTCTGGTCGCTAGGAGCTCACCCTGGATCTCTGAAGTCTCCAAAATCTAGCACGATCGACAACGTTTAACAGTGAAGGCTAGTACTAGGATCTGCACCAGAAAGATGCATAAGTGTAGTATGAGTATTAATTACCGAAGTAATGAGTACTCAATAGGCATCCTAGGCCGACTAGGTGCATAAAAGATGTAAAACGGTAAATAAAAGATAGTAAAGGAAGTAAGTCATAGAAAGAAAATATAAGTAATAAAGGAAGCTAGCTACATGGAGAAGGGACAAGAAAGAGATAGATCATAAGTAAGTAGTGCTAGCAATGATAAATAACACAAGATCTCGGGTAAGAAAAGTAGAGAACATAATCGAGGTCCTTGCATCAATAATAATAATAATAATAATAATAATAATAATAATAATAATAATAATAATAAGACACACAATATAAGGAAGTAGAAGGAGAAATGGGGCAATATAGCGGTGACATCATTAGCTGGATAAAGGAATAGAATGTTCCAAACACAAATAAAGCACCAGGATAACCTACTAGGCAAAGATGATTAGTATACAATTAACTATAACCACTGAAAAAAAGAAAATGATCAACAGTAACAAATGAGTGCAGCTAAAACCTTACTGATCCCCCCATAAGTACGGAAGGTAAAAATAAGTCAAGCTCTTCCTTTTGGTTCCCCTATAAGACCGGAGAGTACACCCAAAAAATAAGTTCAATCAAGTGGAGGAGTATGCTCCCTTTGTTTCCCTAGGCTCATGGAGGTAGGACCCATGAGAGTTCCAAACAAAAAACCCCTCCACCACTGCAACCCGGATCAACAAGATCTATGGAGGTCCTGAACTGCAAATCCTCGAGTCAAGAGATCAGAACCAATAACAGATCAGGTGTAACAATAAAAGCATCAGAATCCAATTCGGGGAAAAAACAAGATAGTCAGTCATACTAAATATCCACCCTCAGGCTGGAAATCAAAGTGCTAGCAAGGTGACAGTACCTGTGACATATCCAAGGCTTGGACTAAATAAGTAGAAAGTATAAGTACTGGGTGCTCGATCAAAGATCGAGTCTAAAATAAGTTAAGAACATGTTTATTTAGTGTTTATCATCAAATTTCCTTTTTAACCACTTTGACACTAGTTTCAACCGTAAATATTCAAAAAAAGTCCCTAAGGGCCATAGTTTCCGAAAAATCATTGACAACGTCCCTCGGCTCTAGAATAGGATAAAATCATAATACCAAGTCCTTTTTTATATGCGCTCTACATGAATGCTCAACCACTAGCTCTATAACCATTTTACTAGCCTTACACAGGCTCAAACTACTTCTATCACAGCCTAATAACACAATCGAGCCCAACCCCAAGGGAAAAACCCAAACACCAACCGATGATAATAGATCCTACATTCCAAAGTTACACCTAATGCAACCACATGGGTACATCTATATAAACATTATCATATCACTCCAAAATCAAAAACGGAATTGGAGAAGAAAAGGACGAAAATTAGTGGTCAAGGGTTACATGAGCCAATCTAAGGAACCTAACCCAAGGGAAGCTACGTAGCATAATCACATCAATTACAAGTATTGTCTCAAGATGGATAAGTCTTAGCCTACTTGATAAAAAAATTATCGATAATGTAGTGCCCAAGCTAAAAGCCTTTTTGAGAAATCTCCGACTAGCGCTCCCCTAGAATTCGAACTTGAATAACTTGATGTTTAACTAGTATTCTTTTTCTCGTACGTAATAAAATAAATATAATTTTTTAAATATACTATAATTAGTAAAAAATTATTTTAAATAATTTTTTACCTTATATAATGTTAAATTTTCAACATGACTATACCTACTATTTTCATTAAGATATTTATAAATTATAGAGGTCTTATAAAATAACATAAATAAATATTTTATATCTGAAGAATTACGTTATAAGTACTTAAAGCTTTTCATAAAGGTCGTAAAATATTTACATATTTTTCAAGTACCAATTAAAAGTCGAAGCCCTCGATTTTGTGAGCTTTACGATAAAGATGACAACTTGTGCTCTGAATCAAAAGCCAACATAAACTGAAACAAATAGATCGGGGAACCGAACTTAAGGCACACCTACCCTAAATTCCGCCTTCATAGGTTATGGAAATGCTAAATTTGTAACCTGATGCTTCGATCACCAAAAGTTAACCAGAGTCAAACCTTTAACTCC
>JBDJHY010270955.1:4821-16829 GCA_039654485.1 Withania somnifera
AAACACAAGGACCAATATTTCTCACTTAGGGAGATCGTGTCCTCACTATGAGGGTCGTCTTTGTGTTTCATTATGGGTTGAGAGATATAATCAGGATCATAGTTCTAGGTATTCTGTTCATATTAGAACTATGAAAATATCTACAAACTTGAAGGAAGTATATTGGTAGGGTAGTATAAAGAGAGACATAGCCGAGTTTGTGGTTAGGTGCCTTAATTTTCAGCAAGTGAAGGTAGATCACTAGAGACCAACATGTGAGATGAAAAATATTAAGATTCCAACATGAAAGGAGAAGGTGATAAATATGTACTTTGTCACTAGTTTACCATTATCCCAGAAGCATAATTCCATATGGGTTATAATAGAATGTCTACTCACTTCCTACCTGTTCACCAATTATTCAGTAGACAAGTATTGTAGGATATACTTGGAGAAGATCATCAGAATGCATGGTGTGCCTTTCACTATCATCTCAAATTGGGGTATGCAGTTTACTTCACACTTTTGGAGATCATTTTAGAGAGGTTTGGGTTTGCAAGTTCACCTGAGTACGACTTTTTATCTACTGATAGACGGTCCAACCAAGAGGACTATTCAGACACTGGAGGATATGCTGAGGGCATGTGCTATCAGTTTCAAAGGCATTTAGATTAAACACTTTCCTTTGATTGAGTTTCCATACAACAACAACTATCATTCTAGCATCCAAATGGCACAATTTAAGGCTTTGTATGGAAGGAGGTGTAGGTCTCCTAGATGTTGGTTTGAGACAGGTGAGGCATTTATAATTGGGACATAGCTTATTCCCAAATTTATGAAAAAAAGTTAGATCATCCATGAGAGATTGGAGGCAATTGAAAATAGACAAAATCCTACTCAAGTACAAGGAGAAAGGAGTTACAGTTTGAGGTAAGTGATTGGGTGTTCACCGAAATATCACCTATGAATGGTTTTATGAGATTTGGGAAGAAAGGGAAGTTGATTCTAAGATATACTAGACTATATTATATTTAGAGGAGGGTAGGAAATATAGCCTATGAGTTAGATCTTATGCCATAGTTTGTAGTATTCTGTAATGTTTTCCATATTTCCTTGCTCATAAAGTGCCTAAATCATCCATCTTTGATAGTACAGTCGATAGTTTCAGTATTAAGGATGGTTTAATATATGAGGAGATTTCCGTTTAGATCTTAAACAGGTGGGTGGGTTCATAAGTTAAGAAATAAAGAGATAACATCAGTTAAAGTCCTATGGCAGAACCAGTCAGTTAAGGAAGCTACTCTAGAGGCAGAGGTAGATATGATGAGTAGATATCCATATTTTCCCTTCTAGTGTAATAACCTCTCCATCTAGCGTTTCCTATAGTATGTAGCCGTAGAATTGCATGAATACTTATATGAGTACTTGTGCATAATTTGATGAGTTCATAGTAGTTAAAGGTTAGTTTTAGTGATATGCATATTGGTCAGCTGAGTTAGTAGTTAAACCATCTTTTGTTGGTTGACATGAGGTCATGGGTAGGTTTCATAGTAAGTTTGTCAGCTTCCTAGCCCCTTTTTCCTATCTTGTGGTTAAAGTATTCACAAGGGGGAGATATTATAACACCTTAAAATTTGTACTAGAGGATGTGTGGTCTAAAAAAAGTGTGTATAAATTTTTTTGAAATTTGAGACTGTAACGGTCCCTGAAGAGGTTCCACAAATCGTGGAATGTTCCGTGGGACTTTTCCAGTGAAGGCCCTTCTCTACTTTGATTTGATGGTACTATCGATGGATTGTGGTTACATTTGACGATCCATCGTTCTCTCTATAGTATTGGCCTAAAATCTTTTCTAAGCGTGTAAAATAGTGTTTTTCATGATTCAAGGTCATAAGAGGCTCTTAGCATAAAGTTAAGTTTGAAATCCTTCTACCAGCCTAACTTTTGATGTCATTTCATGCATGGGTAAACTTTAAATGATACTATCTCCTACTATATAAATATTTATATAAACTCCCTATCAAAAGCTATGAGTCTAGTTTTCAACGCAATAAACCACATGTAATTTAATTATGGAGTAGGAAATTGTGACCATTTTAGTGAAGCACTATCAACTGTCCAGATTTTGCGGACCGTGGAAGTGGTTCCATGGAATGTAGATAAAAATGATAGAATGGTTAGTCATTTTAGTTTAATGACCCCTTTTTCAAGGGAAATTTTGATGGGACAAGTGACATATGGTAGAATGGTCCATTGTTCTTGTTCGGTGAAATTTTAATCCGTTTTCCCTGGGAATTTTTTTATGTTTCCCACCTTTTAATCCCATGTTGTTTTGGACTCCAAATTACTAGATATGTAAAACCCAAACCCTCTTCATCCCTTACTTTTCACCAAATCACCAGAATAAAAGAAATCAAACGTAACTTTCTCTTAAGAACTAAACCTAGGGTTTTTCAACAAGGGATCTTTGTGCAACACATTCTCCATCAATTTCTCTGTAGATTATCTTCAATCCAGGTATGTGGGAATTAAAGACATCAAGGTTTTACTTTCAACCTTGTGCCCAACTACCCAGTATTTTATTCATGGTCATGACTTAGAGATTTTAGGTTGAATCACCATAATTGGTATTCATGTTGAAAATTGTAATTTATATAATCTTTCTCATTAATCATATCGATGCATATGCTCATGGTAGAATTGCATAGATTGCTTAAATTGATAAGTATGATCTAGTTCATGGTTCAAGTCCCTTATGTGTAGTCCATATGTCCTATATGTCCTTTATTCATTTTTTTTATTGAAATTCCATAATTGAAGGTCAAGGTTTATGTTATGAACAGTTGTAGGGTTAGTAGCATAGTTCATGGTCATGGTTTCTTTTATGAACAAAGATTTTTGATTTTTAAGTCTAAGTCTGGGTTAGAATTCATTTTTAACTAAAATAAAGTTAATATATGAGAATGAGGAAGAAATTTGATAGAGATAATTAATTCATGAGTTCATGGGACCTTTTATGGTCAAGACAAATAGAGTCAGTTTATGTTCAGTTCATAGTTATTTTTGGGAGTAGTATTAGCACTAAGCGGGTTTGGAAAACTTAGTCCTTATTCTATATTTTGTAAAGTCGAACGTAGGTAATATTATGTACCAAAATAGCATTACAGTTCATGACTTAGTGGACTAGGAGTTAGTTCATGACCCTTACTTTGACAGGTTTGGGACCCCACCCAACATAGAGATATATTTTGGACCTGATAGCCTTGTGCATGAGGAATGTTGGTTATAGAACCTCTCAGGTAAGTTATTTGGCTAGTCAATCAGTATTATCAGCCTTTGGTCAATTATGTAAGCATAGTTAGAAAAGGTCAGACATAGAAGTAAAAGCATAAAACGAAGTCTTCCATTATATTATTGTCGATTTACATATAGTTGCTTATTTAAGGCAGCAAGTGTTAGCAGAGGTAAGCAGTATATGTAGATGCACTACATAGCTAGTTTTCTTATTATTGTGATAGCATGTTTTACTAACCTCTTACATGCTCAGTATATTCAAATGTACTGATGATATACTTTCTTTTGTTGCATGGCTTTCACACATTTAGGTTCAGCCAACCATCGGGACGCTTGCAGTTGACCCGGTCTTACATTTTAAGAAGATTGAAATGAAGTGGTAAGTTCCCATCTTTGAAAACTATTTGGAGTATCTTTTTATGTTGATTTAGAGATAAGACACTAGAGATAGTACTTTGCATTTAGTTTTTGGCTAGCTAAGGGAATTGTCCTAGCTTAATTTCATTACTCAGCTTGTTAGTGGGTTCAGAAGTAGATGGTGTTAGGCTTAGACATTGATTTTTCATATCTATTCAGATATCTCTTTGATTGATGTGAACTAGGTTTTGGTTAGTCCGACCGTTCCCTTTCCATCTCTCGACCATATCAAAGTTTTGTACCCAATAAATGAAGGGACTATCTACATAGAGAAAAGAGTAATATGGACATGTGGAATTATAGACCAGTTGATATAAGTATCCTTCATAGGTGGGGAAGTCTAGAAGATTGGCTCGTGATGATCTACAAAGTGAGCGCCTTCTCATTAGGATGAGGAAATCCGAAGTCGATTGTTAAGATGATACTACAAAAAAGGACAAAAAGGTGAGTAGTGTGTTAGACTATTCAGGTGTCTAGACAAGTTTGTGCAAACCTGAGTAATTCAGGAATAATTGGTTAGCACCCCCAATGGTTTAGGCATGTAGCGCACGAATACAAATCTTAGCACTGAAGGGCTCGAGTGGCGTACTCTTGATGGCTATGGCCTCAACCCTTTAGCCCATAAATACCTTTCAACAATTATAATTCATCACTAACTTTGACTCCTCACTCTTTATAAGTAATAAAATATCTACCAAATTTTTTCTCTAAGTTTTCTCTGTTTTATATTGCTTTACTTAACAAGGTTACAGAATTGATCATTGGGATAACTGGCATTCCCACATCTTGGAGTGGCTCAAATTTGTATTCTCATATAAGCTTGTTCATGCAAGTTTAATTTGTTTATCACTTAAATTACAAACCTATGCTATTCATCTTGTCTAGCCCAAAGCTAAGTCGTAATGCGTATTCTTGACCCAACTACAAATTCAACTATATTAAAATCATGGTAAACATATACATTATTTTTCTTCTGCGAAGAGAACAGAGGCACATATTTCTCACAGTTTTTGACAATGATGCTTGTATAGTAATTGTTGTTTTTATTTAGCGTTGCATCACCGAAATTGTATTATTGATAGGGTTGATTCTTTAACTTGCATTGATAGAGATGAATAAATGGGGTATGATGTCTCATTTTTTTTGGACTGATACTATTGCAAAGCATAAACAACTTGGAAGAACTTCTATTTAAAAAATGAGAATCATATTCATATAAGATCAAAAAGTGTTTTGTTTTTTCTCAAGTTACCAACCTAAATCTGATCCACAATATGGAATGTTGTTTGTCTTCATGTTATTTAATATTTTTATTTATAAATTCTTGGCTTGGAAAAAAAAGTGATGACGAAGAAAACAACTATTACATGACAAAAGTGTAGCAATCAGTAGAGAGATTTTTCTGGAAATCTCACATGTAACAAGCATAAAGAAGTACATCAATTAGAAAGATTTTCATATAGAAGGTAGTGAAAATGATGCATAAACTTCTCCACTTAGGGTGCATAGTGGCTAGAGCAGTATGCAGGTGATTCAAGGCCTCATTGGATTGCTTCACATAACTTTATATCCTCTATTTGTAAATTCCAATCAGTAATTTAACAAGAATGTAATGTGTGTTTGTGGTTTGAATACATACAGATTGCATTTATGCGATTAGCATGATAATGAAAGATGTTGATCTGGAAAATCTTGCATATTTTTATTGTACCTGCACCGTCTCACTAGCCTTGAGATGCTGGGCGACGAAACTCTCATCACCCTGTGAACAAAGAAGAAGAAATTGCTGGAAGTAATATCTTTATCTTTGAGTAAGGAAAAAAATACCTCAATACACCAAATTTTGATATATGATTCCTTTTCTTAATTATCATACAATACTCCTTACACCAGTAACCAATGAACATAGTTCGAACATATAGAAAAACAACCATGTAGGAAGTCTCCATAAGTATTCACTCAACCTAGTAGATTTATCATTTAATCATGTTGAGCACAAAAAATTTATCAAATATGAAGATTAGCAAAGGAGGTTAAACAATAGAGCGTGTAGCACTCATTTACTGAGAAAAAGCAGTTTCAGTCAAGAACTAGAGAACTTGATGCCCATCTTCTTTATACATCTTGTGAAAAACTAAAAATCGTGAGAATCCATAAAAAGCTACAACTAGCATATTTTCACCATTTCAATTTTTTAATCTCGTTTTTATTTGGTACTGACTTTAAGAAAGTAAAGAAAATATTTGAATTTTGTCATTGTAAATTAGAGATATGTACTATGTACCAAATACTCTTTAATCTTGTGCCCTTAAACATGTCATGTATGAAACTAGAATTAAAGAGTTTCCAAAAAAAGGAAAATGACATTCTTTTATAAACGTATTAAAAAGGAAAGTAAGACGAACAAATTAAAATAGAGGGAGTATAACTTTTTCTAAGCTATTCAAACTGCAATTCCAGCATGTTTTAAAAATTCTAATCTGACATTTGCACTAAAACAGAAAGATACATATAGGAATTAAAAACGCACTACATTAAATGAACTTTTGATGTTTTAGTTTTTACTACACTTACTTTGAGAGATGCATCAGAAAGTAGTCAAATATCACTAGACATTTTCGGGCTCATTGCACCAGTACCAGATTTGTATCCATCCAAGGAACGTACCTACACTCCCCTCACAAAGCTCCAGAGTTTATTTTTACAAGAACTTCCAGTCATTAAGTTTATCTATATAGAAAGCACCCACCTCTATTGATCACGAATTTGGCATACATGAATGTATATAAACACTTTAATCCAAGTCGATCATATTCTTGGTCATTTTCTGCATTACCAGTTTCACATCGTTGGATGCTCCCTTTCTCTAGTATATGATTCAAATTAGGAGTTACACATAACAATATAAATAAATGTTAGCTATATATATGAGTAATTAGAAAACATTCATCTTAAACAAGCATAAAAGAGGAAATTTCATAAACACAAAAAGAATGACGAGATGGTATTCGACGTATTGGTGGAGTACGATTCAAGTGTCAAAACTGAGCAAGACTCTTGAAAATATATCTCACATATTGCAAAAATAAAATAGATAGTTGCATTATCTAAATGATTGCAAGAAATCTATCAGTATACTTTTAGAATTTTTAGTTATTTTATTAGTATGTGACTTGAATTTAAAAGCTAGTTTTATCTCTTATTTGTTGTTTGAATTTGCAGATAAGTTTAATAGAGTATTTTTAACTTTTCTAGTTAGAAACTATAGCTATAAATGTATGTCTTTGAGTTATTAAAAAATAATTCCTTTGACATCATTGCAGTGTTTTTCTCTCAATATTTTTTCTCTGTTAGTTCCCTAGTTTCTTTACTATAAACCAATAACTGGTATCAAATTCATTTTCTTGAGGGATATATGACTAAAATTTGAATTCTGAATATAACTTTTCTCAAATAGCCCCTCTTATCTTTGATGGTGATAACTATCAACTCTGGGCAATAAGAATGGAGACTTATCTTGAGGCTTTAGATCTTTGGGAAGCCATAGAAGAGAATTATGATGTTCTTCCGCTGCCTAACATTCCCACAAAGTCTTAGATCAAAATCCAAAAAAAAAAAATAGAAAAAAGGAAAAAACAACTCTATTTGTTAGTATGTCCGCAGTAATTTTCTGAAGAGTTATGACTCTTGAATAAGCAAAAAAAATTTGGGATTATATGAAAGAAGAATACACAGGAGATAAAAGAATACGAGGTATGAAGGTATTGAATTTAATAAGGGAATTGCAAAGATGGACTTTGAGACCGTAAAAAAGTACTTAGATCGACTTCTTGGTATTGTTAGCAGATAAGATTGCTTAGCGCACAATTTAAGGATTCAAGAATTATAGAAAAAAGTTCTTGTTAAGTGCCTGAAAGATATGAAGTATCAATAATCGAAAAACAGAAAAGATTTGTCCAAGATTACCTTGACAGAACTATTGAATATATTACAGGCACAAGACCAATGAAGACTTATGTGGCAAGATGGTATGATTGAAAGAGCTTTGGTAGCCAAGCACAAGACTCAAAGACCGGGTAAAAATTCAAGAAAAATTACCCACCTTGTCAGTAATGTGGCAAAAAAAGGTCATCCTCCATTTAAATATTGAAAGAGGCAAGATGTACAATGCAAGATCTACAACTAACTTGGTCATGAAGCCGTGATTTGCAAAAGCAAGTCTCAAATATATGAAGCAAATGTGAAAGTCTTCAATGAATAAGAAGACCACTTATTTTTGGCTACATATCTTTCAAACAAGAAATCAAATTTTTGGATGATTGGCGGTGGTTACACAAATCACATGACATATGACAGATATCTTTTTTTTTTTTTTTAAATTTGCCTATGAATAATAAAAAGGTCAAAATTGAGAATGGTGACTATATTCCTACAAAAGGAAAGGCATCTATTGCAATTTAAAAAGTGTATGTACAAAAATAATTCCAGATGTCCTCTACCTGCCCGATATTGATCAGAATTTTTTGCTTGTTGTCCAGCTATGAAAAAAGGATTTTAATTTTTATTTGGAGATAAATATTGTCGAAACTTTGATTCCAATATGGAGGAAAGTTTACAAGTTGAAATTTAGAAATAAGAACTTATTTAATCCAACAGAAGATGCAAATGAACCTTGCAAGACGAAAGATGATTCGAAAGATTTATCCATGAGGTCAATACATGAGATTGCAATCTACATTTCCTGATCCACAGAGGAGTGTTGAGAATATGTAATATTACAAAAGTAAAATAAATAGTTGTATTATCTCTAAAAGCTTGTAGTAAATCTTTCAGGTTATTTTTACGATTTTTAATTTATTTTATTAGAGGCTTATGTGACATGAATTTAGAAGTTAATTTTATCTTTTATTTGTTATTTGAATTTGCAGATAAGTTTAGTATAGTATTTTCTCTTTTCTAGTTAAAAACTATAGGTATAAATGTATGTCTTTGAGTTATTAAGAAAATAATTTCCTTTAACATCATTACAGTATTTTTCTCTCAATATTTTTTCTCTCTATTATTTTCCTAATTCCTTTAGTAAAAACCAAAAAGAATTTTATGAGCATATGGAACATGATAACCACCATCCAAGTAGTTGTCAAAGAAGACTTGTAAGAGAACAAAATGGTTTGAAATTTTGAATAGATTCAACTTTGAAATTTTTATTGATTCTGGGATCAAGTGCATATCATCAGTCTAAGCGATCAATCAGTTATTCAGAAAACGAGATGTCAAATACTTCTCTCAACAAGAGTTTATATAAAAATGCATTGCTAACAGGAAGAGAAAGCATAAAAAGTAAAAGTATATAATATTAGAAAGGACTGGCTTATAACCGAATGTAAGAACTAATCCTCTAGTTACACTCAATGGTGTATCCACGTCTACATACACAACTCAAAGAAGAATCCACTCCACCATAAGCCAAGATTTGGGATGAGCTACCCAACCATTCGTGTCCAACCAAGTCAAAATCAGTTTCTTTAGAAGAATGCCATTTTCAAAACTGATAAGTATAAATAGTCCCTATACAACTACTCTTATTGGAACTAGTTCCATCTCCGATCCTTCATATATTAAAACACACTAGACAAAATCACCACATGAACATAAACTGAGAATGTGGTTATGTAATATATATTTATAGCACATTCACTTTGAAGTTCTTGATTCCTATTATTCTAGTTGCCTTTAGAAGTGCTCCATCCAATCAATATGTCCACCCCTGCAAAAGGAAGAGACATTAAATGAAGTATACTGGATAGTACTTCCTCTTCAATAGCTAAATAATAGGATTGCATGCTGTAACAACCAAATAAGTATTAAGAGAATGATATCCTATGGGATGCATGTATCAGGCTAATATCTAAATGCATAAAGCAATCAAGAAAAAAAAATAGATTGATAAGAAGAAAATTGTTTCCTTCTAAATTAACATTTTAAGTAAATGATTATCATGGTCCTTATTTGACTTATTGATGGTCACAAAACAAATTCATCACAAACTAAAGGATGAAGAAACACAATAAACATAAATAAAGCTAATGAGAATTTGAGTCTACAACCTTGATATATACTTCACTCAGCCAATACATTCAATGACCAAGTTGAAACTCTTACTTTTACTTGTATTAAAGGGCAAATAAAATCATATATGCTGGTTATACAAGTATAAAAAATATGTGCAAGGAAAAAATAATTGACTGTAAATTTGAACTCGGTTTACTCTAATAGTCAACAGTAATGCAATATGTAATCACATTTACTGGAAGAAAGAATGAAAAAGATTAACCAAAAAAATTGATGGTGAAGTGAGTCATCCGATCATATTTATTACCTAGATCGTGAAAACTAAAATCAGCCCAAAGGATCAAGAAATCTCTGACCACTTAAGAAGAAACTCACATGGTACGTAAAAACAAAACAAGAGCATTTCCAAGCTTATTCTTCCTTATTTTTCCATTTTGAGATCTTTAGATTCGTAAGATCATAATAGAGTCCCTACTTCCTAAGGAAAGAAGAGATACATGATGCCGACACACATTATGAAAAGTATGTATTTTTCCATCATCATATTGACATACAATATACTCAATATTTCCCAATTTGTATTTCAACGATTAGCTACTAGAACAACCGTTAGACATATAAGTGCATCTAAAGAATAACACGAACATAGCTACTTTTTCCTTTCTCTTGCATTTAATTGATAAAATCCTTGGATATGAATCAGTTGCAACTCATGTATATCAATGTTCATAACTTAATAAAATTTATTTCATAAAAGTACTTTCCAGTGAAATATTGCCTATCCACTTTGATTTGTTGAAATTGCAGAAGAGGAAATGCAAAAAATTCATATTCAGAGCTCAGTAACTCTTTTTACTTGTCCTCTTGGTAATACAATTACCACAATTCCCTTAACCATATTTTTACCAAAGCCTCTTAGGCTATAGAATATTTAGCAGGTTGAACTCATATTGAGCTTTGCAAGCTACACTTTGGAAATATTAGCTGTGCCTTGAAAGAGCTCCCCTAATAGTATATGTAATTACTTCAACAATATATATCTCATGTAATGTTGTGGCAGAATTCGATGAATATGAAAACCTCAACTTGGTACAAAGAGCAATGAAAAATTCAACTTCTTTTTCCTCCTTCTCCACTCCAATCACTCTATAATTTTCAAATCCTCTACCAACTATTTCTAACATCAAGGGTTTCATACTTATTAAACTTACATATCTAAATTTTCTAACTTGGAAGAAAGTCATTCTCATTGTGTTGAAAGGCTACAATCTTCGTCCTTTGATTAATGATTCAATTCCCTGCCCATCTACCATATGTTAAGAATATCCTTATCACGCCTCAAAATCACCCCCTGAACGTAACATGGCTCTCGGGAATCATAAGTGACCCTGAGCAAGCCCTTGGATCATGCATACAGTATAAATCATGATATAATTGTGTAATTGAAGTAAAGAAATATAATAAATGACTAAAAAGTATTATTATTCATGAAACAAAAGTCTTGATGAGGCCCAACATGGCCAAAAACTAAGAACTTGAACTGACACTAAGACTATGTCTGAAAACCATATAACTTTTCATGAAGAGTTACTAAGTCAAATCCTTAGCTAAACTCAATAAGAAAACTGAACTACAAGATACAAGTGAAGTCTGAGAGCCATGAAGAGAAAGTTCCTCGAGTATATGGGAACTCACTACTACCACTAGTGCTCATACGTTACCAAACGCCTAGTAACTGGATCCATATACCTGTATGCCAGAATCTACATGTGTGAACATAGGAGAAAATAGGGTGAATATTTTGAATATATTGGTAATGGGTAAGTACGTTTGTAATAATAATAATAATAATAATAATAAATAGATGAGTGAAACTGTAAAAAAGTGAGACTCAGGCTAAGAGATGGAACATCTAAAGTGTCATGAAAACTGTAATATGTGTTATGAAATCATGTATAGTTGAAAACATGTTGAAATACCTTGATATTAAAATCATATTGAGATACCATGAAATTTTGAGCATCAACTAAGATAGGAAATCAAGTATAATGAGCCATGTTATAAATTTAATAATGCTTAATAATTTTAAATGAGAGAAAATAGGGAGTTTCCTATAACTGACATACGTTTTTTGAGCGCATGACATCCAACGTTTAACCGAATGCCGGAGAGTTTCCCTATACTTTGTCAAAGGTATAAAAGTTAGCTGAGCTAGATTTGATTGATCATAAATTCCACTATGAGCA
>JBDJHY010270967.1:0-10353 GCA_039654485.1 Withania somnifera
TCTATAGGAAGGACGCAAAACCGTGGTTGATTATGTGGATCCTTTTCCTTCAAGAATTTGATCATGAGTTTCGTGATCGTAAAGGTTGTGAAAATCAGGGTGCTGGTCACCTATCTCGGTTGAAGAATCATGAGCACATTGAGGAGCTGAGGCAAATTAGAGAAGAATTACCTGATCAATAACTGATGAACTTATTAACACAACAGCTTCTATGGTATGTGGATGTAGTAAAGGTACTGGTGAATGGGTTTTTTCCACCTGGAGCCACAAGTCAACAGAAAAAGCAACTGAGTCATGATTGTTAGTTTTCTTTCTGGGATGAACCAGTTTTGTATAGCAAGGACCAGATTAGCTTATCAGGAGGTGTGTGCCGGAGCGTGAGATGAATGATATTCTTACCAAATTCCATGCTTCACCTTATAGGGGCATCATAGAGGGGAACACACCATACACAAATTTGTTCAGTTGTGTTTCTTCAAGTCGTCACTATTTAAGAATGCTTATGTGTTTGTAAAGAAGTGTGACAAATGTCAACGGACAGTCCATATCCAAATATCACAAGATGACATTAAATAATGTCGTTGAAATTGAGATCTTTGATGTTTGGGGTATTAATTTTATGGGTCCCTTTCCTCCATCGCATGGGAACAGTACATTCTCATAGCAGTTGACTATGTATCAAAATGGGTGGAAGTAACTACACTACCCACGAAGTACGTAAGAGTGGTACTCAAGTTCATGAAGAAATAGATCTTCACAAGATTTGACACTCTACGGGCGATGTTTATTGATGGTGGGTTGCATTTCAGGAATGCATGGTTTAAAGTTTTGCTGAGCAAGTATAGGGTGACAAACAAGGTAGCCACTGCCTATCACTCTCAAACTAGTGGGTAAGTGGAGGTATCTAATAGGGAGATCAAATAAATTATCCAAAAGAAAGTTAATTCACAGAGGAAGGATTGGGATGAGAAGCTCGATTATGCCCTGTGGACATACAGAACATGGTATAAAGCTCTTATCGGTACTTCACGGTATCAGTTGGTCTTTGGAAAAGCATGTCAACTGCCTATTAAATTGGTCCATCACAGATATTGGGCAATTAAAAAGTTAAACTTTGACTTCAAGGCAGCCACTGACAGGAGGATGTCACAGCTACATGATCTTGAGGAGTTCAGGCTTAATGCTTATGAAAATGCCAAACTTTACAAGGAGAAAATTAAAATATGGCATGATAAGTAATTGGTCGAACAATTCCTTGAGCTGGGACAACAAGTGCTACTATTCAATTCATAATTGAGGTTTTTTCCAGGAAAATTACACTCCAAGTGGATCGGGCCATTCAAAGTTATGAGTGTTACAAAGCATGGAGCTATTGAGCTTCAAGATTACAAGTTAAACTAATCATTTTTGGTCAATAGCCAGTGGGTCAAAAACTATTGAACTAATGTTGATCATGGGATGACATTTATTGATTTGGTGGATGCATGGGATTAAGTAGGTCGTGCCGCGATGTTAAATAAGGTGCTACGCAGGAGGCAACCCATAATGTGTAAGTAATTTTAGCTTTGTTTATGTCATTTAATTATTTTTATGATGTTATTTAGGTACATGAAGATATGGGAGCCAAAAGTAATGTTTTAGGATGAAATTTTTTTCTAAAAAAACAAAGTATGGATCGATCCTGATGGCTATCACGTTGTTATGCACATCGTGATCATCCACTGGAAGGCTAGAGTTCCACCATGATGGGCATCACGACGTGATGCTTATCATGGTGAGACTCTAGATACTTGGATTCCCATTACAATGTGGTGCTTATCGTGATAAGACTCTGGTTAACTAGGAGTTCCATCACAATGGGCATCACTACGTGTGCTTATCATAATAAAACTCTAAAATGCTGGGTTGGCCATCATGATAGGCATCACAACGTGATGCATATCATGATAAGACATTGGTTAGCATAATACCCCATCATGATGGCTATCACATTGTGAAGGAGTGTTTTTGGGACTACAAATTGTTAACACCATATGGATCTACCCGACCCAATTGGGTTTTCTTTAAATACCCATAACCTTCATTGCTCACCCATTCTAAATGACCACACCCCTTTTGTTTTCTCTCTAAAAACATTCTAAGTCTTTCCCTCTTCCTTCTTCCTCCTCTTCTATCGCCTCTCATGGTCAAGAACATCAAGTAAGCTTTTCACCTTTTTTTCTTTTATTTCTTTTGGTTTCTAGTGATGGAGCTTATGCTTTCGAGGCAGTCTTGACTATGGTTGTGTATTTAATTTTGATAATGATGAATTGATCATGTGTTCCATGAATATTGTTGACAAGAAATCTTATTTATGTTATGGTTTCACATGATGTTATGGTGTGGATGGGTTGATGGGGTGGACGAAGTGATGATATTGGGGAGTCACCTTGACTGACCAACTTGTTGGGGATGATAATGAATGAACCTTGAGTTGTCCATATCTAACGTGTAAATAGTTTGTGTTAATTTAGTTTTTTAGTTTTTAGTGTACGTTGTGCCTTTGTCATACATGTAGCATGCCTTGCATGTTATTATGATAGGCTTGGCTTGAGTAATGAACATTGATCCATTGCAACTTCATAATGCACATTGGAAAGGGAATTCTAAGTACCTTGCACTTATATGACAAGTGCAAGTTGTGTTTTTTTGCAATTTAGTTATTGTGACATGTGTTATGGGTTAAGTATGGGGTGGTTTCTTCCATTCCACCATCGAATGTCATATAATGTATGTGCTATTATTGAACATGCGGGTGTAACTGGTAGTAATAGGAGAAATAAATTGGAGGGTGAGAGAGGGTTCATAAGATGATGTGATAGTAGATGTCCACACTTGGTCTTGAATTGTAATATTTAAGGGAAGTATGATTACCTTATATATATTGAATGTCAACTGTGGGATGTCTTCAAACTTAAGTGTGGGTTGACAACACTACCCATTAAATTTGTCTTATGTTTTCCCTGTGGCTGTACTAATACAGGTTTCTTTATTTACAGGACAATGCCTCCGAAATCTACCAAACCATCTAACCCACAAAAAGTTTCCATGGTTCGCTTAAGTTCTGTTCATCCAAGCTCTAAACGAGCTTGTAGTGCTTCTACTGAGGAGCCACCTCTTGTGGCACCTCCCAAGGTGAAACGTCATCATTTTGGTAGCGCTTCTGTAGCTGATTCGGGAAAAATATGGTACCGATAAAACTCTATTTCTTGGTATCTCCCTATTGAGAGGATTGAAAGGGCTAGTTTAGCGACAGAGCTGCCACTAAGTTTTACCTGGGTTTTCCATCTAGTCTTGGATTTTATGTTTGACGATAAAGATGAATGTAATATCAACTTGGTCAGGGAGTTCCACACCAATTGGAATCCAAGGGAGACAAATAAAGAAAAGGAAAGAGGGAGCACTTCTTGGGTAACAACTGCCTTAGCCAACAACATATTAAACACTAATGACGAGGTAGAAATTACACCGTTATAAGAATTATGGAGGCACCCACCATATCAGTAGATTCCCCATACCTTGTGTGGTATGAACTCACAGGCCCGATGGATTCGAGATGCTCAAGGGCGCCACTCCGCCCTTTCATTCTCTCATTTCAACAAGAAAGCCCCTTGTTGATTGAAGATTGTCAACCATTGACTTATGCTGATTAATTACTACAACACTGTGATTCAGAGAAAGGTATCTGTATTTATGCATTGATGACGGGCATGGATATTAATATCGGTGGGGAAGGTACAGTTTCGATAGCATGATCACAAGATATGAAAAAGGCAAGATATAGTTGGCAGTGGAGGTACAGTTTTGAGAGCATGATCACACGACTTATGCATGGTCAAGAGTTTGAAGAAGAACCAGCAGATGCCATCTATCCTTCGCTACCTAAATCTGTAGATGTGACAAAAAGTAAGGTCGCATCTGAGGGTGGCGAAGGGTAGAAATTGACGCAACAAGAGAATAACACCATGTACAAGAGCTATTTTGGTTTCATGTATGGAACTAAAATGCTGAGGCTGCGAATCAGTTGTAGGCCTGTAACGGAAGAAAAGATAAATAGGGTGCACTTGCAGTACCCACTGAATGGTCATGCTCGCATAATGTGCAGGATTAGGATTGCTTTTGTAGAGCCCATCGAGGATGATGTCCCCATTTAAGATGAATATGCATAGAGGGATTCTAATGTTGAGGATTAGAGTGACGAGGAGGAGGGTAATGTTGTGGGAGATGCTGATCCGATGGGTGAGGAAGAAATCCTTCACATCTATGACCCATAGGACCTTGGCGACTGAACAGGGAGTTTCATAGCCTTTGTCTTTTATTCTCTTTGGTTCACTGGGAACAGTGCTTGATTTTTAAGTGTAGGGTGGGGGCTATAAATATCCATCATAGGTTGATTATAGGGTGTGCTGATGGTATGACATGGATTCTTTAAATTTAGTATTTTTTATGTTGTACTTTTTATTTTTGCTGGTCATGTACTTTTTAATTTCTGGTTATGTACTTTTAATTTTGTGGTTATCTAATTTTTATTTCTTAATTTGTGTATTTTAATTTTTATACTTCAATTTTTTGTGTTAGTTTTTCATTATTATATTTTCTTTTGGGGTTCCTTAGTTTTTCTTACCGGTTGTTTTCTACGAATAGTCCCCTTGATCCAGAATAGAGCAGTTATTTATATTTATTTTATTTTCTTTTTCATTATAGAATAAAGGACTTTTCTCAATGATGGGTGGATGACGAACGTCTTAAGAGAAAGTCATAGATAGGAATAAAAAAGGTGGAACCCTGCAATGATTGCATACACTTAGTACGTTAGATAGTGTCCTTAACTTTGGAAAAACATATAGCTTCGAACTACAACCAAGAGAAATGAGTAGGTTAATGGGCGAGATATGCATATGATATAACTCTTAACACTAACAGTTCTGTGGCTTAATAATGAAATATCATTCAATTTGTGCTTATTTGGGACTTAACTTTTGTCTAATGCTAGTTGAGCCAATATGCCAAGTGAGGTGGGATTCTTGTATCTTCCATGTTTTGTATCTTAGTCTAGAACTTTCCCTACATATTATCGAAGAAAAATAAAAAACATTTCTTTGACTAAAAGATGATATAGGCCCTTCTTGATATGTTTTGTAAAATGTTAGCCTATTTAGATATAGTATCACTAGCGAGCCCTTTGAGAATATTGCCTATTCTTTGGTAGCCTTAATTTTTCCTTAATCCTATTTATTGAATCCACGTGGTCGTGGGTTCGATCCCCACAGACGATGCCAATTGATAAGTCTCAAAAACTTACCAATGTAGTAATATGTGAATGCTCCATCTAGTAACAATAAATCACGATCGTAAACTGCAAAACAAAGCCTAGGGTGGTCCCTGGGGTCGTTCTCCGATGCTTAAGTTAGTAAACAAGCGATGGGAGAATTCCAAGAATATTTAGTGAGTAGTATTTAGAGCGTACCTTTGCCTTTGAACTTACTTGGGCTTTTATAGATGTCTCTGATGCCCTAGTAGAAGGAAGATCGTTGCCCAGAGTGATTTCCCGGATTTGATATAACTAAGTATGGTAATCCTACCATAACCCCACCACTTATAAAAGGTAGTACATTCCTTGTATGATTCCTCTCCTATTTAGGAGTTCTTTATTAAGGTAAACATCAATATCAATATTATTACCGTTATTTGTGTGGGCCACTGCTATTGGGCCCATATTACTTAGGTGGGCCAATGTGTCCTTTTAGCCTCATTTCTATAGTAGTCCTCCCCAAAGTCGATGTGTGTGTTTATGTCACTTGACTGGGAGTTATGGTATCTGGAATGTGCCTGGCTAAGGGATGCGGTGTCGGTCAAATGTCAAAGTGAGAAATTCCAATATGAATGAATCCGGGAGGAATTATAAAAAAAATTACATCGATATTATTAAGTACCGAGAAGAATTATGCCGAGAAGAATTACGACGGTGTTCCCAAATACTGGGATGCAACTATGGTTAATCGCCGGATGAATTACACTGGTATGTACGGGCTAAAGAAAAACTAGTATGATTACCGGGATAGGTTTCCCCAATATGCACACCGGGATAGGTGTTATTGATAAGAATCCCAGGGTAGTTGTTATTGAAATTCCGGGGTAAGTGTTTCTGACATAGACAGTCGGATGAATGAATACCGGTATGAATATTGGGGTAAGCAAAGCGCCGATATAGATACCGATATAAGGGAACCCCGCTATGGATACCGAGATAAGCAACATTTTTTCGCCGAGATGACTGGAATTTTTCAAAAGACATAATTTAATTTTCCTGTGTTTTCTTATTTCCACGTGTCATGATCTACGAACATCTATCAGACACGTGTTTTCTTCTGCCCAATAAGGCGATTGATATCTTTTTGGAAGGCATTTAAGGCAGTTTTTACTGTGCCAGTTTCTGGTAAATTTACGAGGCACGATATGAGGCGTTATTTTTGACACGTGTCCTTATCCCTTTAGGGGAGGCGTATCTTTCATATCTCTTTGTCAGTAATTACTGTTTCCTTTCTTTTCATGCTATCATTTACTTGACTTTTGGGTTTTCCAAGACTCTTTTCAAAACCCCAATCTATAGATAGACCTTCATTTTGTTGTGGCAATACTTCTGCCATTTCACGCACTCAAAACATTTTATCTTTTGTCGTTTCATCTCTATTCCTTAGAATTCCCTGAATTAGTAAGTATGTCTTCTTCATCCAATACCTCTTCTTTTTCTTCTTCTGGTAAATATGAAGTGGAGGTTTATAGGGTAGGCTGTGATGTGCCTAATAAGGAATTAGTGGGCACCTCAATTTTAAGGTCTGGGACCACTAACTTAGAGGTTGGGCGGGTGGATAGTGGTGTTTCTGCTAAGCGTCTACTGCCCCTTCTTAGGAAATCTGGGTTCCCCCCTGATTTTAAATTTTTTGTTCCATACCAAACTAATAAGGTGTTTTATCTCCCACCGGGATTTTGTGCCCTGTATGTTGACCAAATTGCGTCTGGGTTAAGGTTCCCCATTTTTCCTTTTCTATTTAGTGTCATGGAGTCCTTTAACCTTAGTCTTGGTTAGTTCACCCCCAATGCTATTCGTTGCATTGTGGGTTTTGTTTTTGTGTGTCACGAAGTTGGGGTGGTCCCCTCATTAAACCTGTTCAAACATTTTTAGCAGTTAAAACTGCGGATAGGTGCCGGGGGTGGCACTTTTTTGTTAATATTAGGTCTTTCAAAGTCCTTCTCCCTTCCAAGATCTCTGACTAGAAGGGGAAGTTTTTTTTAGGTTGGGGGAGAATGTGGTAATTCCCCTTTGGAATTTTGGGAAATATAGGTTTGGGGCACCCGGTAATGTTCCTGATCAGGACCTTGCTGCCGTTGACGGGGTTCGACCCCATCGCCTCCATTTATCTGAGGTCGACCTATTAACGGTTGGCATCCTTTGCCCCTGTCCTATTGGCATGAGTCTTCTGCACGAGGGGGTCTTGTCGGAAAGGGAAACAGGTAGTCTAAGATTCTTATCGTTAAATTGTTGCTTTAAGTACCGAGAGGAATTATACTAACTATATTTCCTTCTTGTTTTCAGTGGTTTGTCTCTCCATTATACCTCTTGCCACAAGTGCCGAGGTTCCTATTGAAGTAAAGCTTTCAGCAACTCCTCCAATCGTCCCGGTGGTACTGGTTTCCATAGCTACAGCAACACCATTTGTGGAAGTTCTAGTTGCTGATCATTCTGGTGAGATCCGGGATGTGGACTCGGCTCCGGAGCCTCTGCCTAAAAGGCGAAGAATAGCTGGGAAGGCTTCTCATCTAGTGGACGCTTTTCGTAGGATCAACGAGGTGAGCCGCTGCTATTTTCATTTTATGTTGTATCTTTTAGGTTCAACTTCTTAATGGGTTTTTGTCATGTTACAGATGGTTGTCGGAGCTACCGAGGAATGCCTGGCATTGTAGGAGTGTCTTCGGGACTCGGAGGAGAGTATTTAGGCTACCGAAGAGAGAATCCGGCTTGTAGAGGACAAGGCCTGGGAGGCCTATGAGAGGGCTAGGGTTGTTGAGCAGAGGCTCCGAGTATCTGAGAAGGAGACCCGGAGTGCCGATGAGAGGGCTCAGAGGTTAGAGGATGGAAAGCAAGCCCTGGAGTCAAAGCTAGCCTACTTGAGGAAAAATTTCCTCAAGAGGTAGGGAGAGTTCATCTCGGTGTCTTTTCAGAAGCTGACATGCACCTCTACCTTCACTGAATACGTGGCCACGATGAACGACACCCTGGTCACTGCTACCTGAGAGAGTGCCTTGGATGATGTAGCCCAGGCTTATCCTGAGGTTTCCATTCAAACTCTTGGGTTTGGATACATTGCTGATACAGGGGCCAGACTGGAGAGTGAATTCATGACGGCCTTACTTCGGCGTCCTGAGATGCCACTCCTATAGTTCATTAGTCAGTATTCCTCTCCCCTCACAGTGGAGGAACTCCAAGCCTGCGTGGTCGACCTCGACCCGGATGTGGTAAGATTCTTAGCCAAGCAGGGGACGAGCAGTCAAGGCCCGGGTGATGCTGTTGCTACTACCTCTGGGGGTGCCGAAGCCATAATGGATGTTGCACCTATCTCCTCTATCCCTCCCCCGACAATGTATAGAATCTTTTAGGTTTATTGTTGTAATTTATTCATTTTTTGTAACAATCTTTTTTATTAATGAAAATTTCTATTATTTCTCAACTTCGCGCTTTGTTTTTCTTTGTCTTTTTCTTCAGATGCTCATTCCCTACACCCTTGCCCAACTGGAATGGGAAAATATCTCCCTAAAAGCACTTCTCCAGTCAAAAGACAAGGAGATGCAAAAGAGAGACGACTTCATCCGGCAGTTCCGGACCCGGGTATCTCAAGATGCTCGTTTCGAAGGCCTGGTTCAAGCTATGAAGCAATGCCGGGATGAGAGAAACGATGAAAGGACAGAGAACGAAGCTCTAAATCGACAAATAGTTATTCTTTGGAAGGATGTGCGGAAGCTTGCCGGCAACACCGAGAAATCAATGGCTTTTTGGAGGGGCAGGGCAGATAAACAGAAAGCCCGGGTGAACGAGTTGGAAGCCAAGGTCTCCGAATATGAAGCCCGGGTTACTGAGAGCTAGCTCAACTTTAAACATCGGGAGGCGGAGGTGACCCGGTTACAAGATCATGTCTGGGAGTATGAGAGAGTAGTGTTTTGGAAGGGTGGCCTCCTTACTTTGGATGAGGTGGAGGAGCGGGTCGCCGAGCTGACAGCTATGCTAGCTAGCTTGGCACCCGTTCAAGGTGAGAATTCCTCCATCTTCCGGCGAAATAAGGCCATTTTGGACAATGTCCTGGCCATGTATGAGGACGTGAAGAAGCGCCCTCAGTATTTTAGGAGGGATGTGCGGGCTAGCACAAACCAAGCCCTGCCTCCCCCTGAGGCCGCTGCTATTTTCGTTCGTTTTATGTTGTATCTCTTATGTTCATTTTCTTAATAGGTTTTCATCCTGTTACAGGTGGTTGCCGGTGCTGCCGAGGAGTGTCTGGCATTGGAGGAGCGCCTTCGGGATTCGGAGGAGAGTATTCAGGCCGCCGAGGAGAGAATTCGGCTTGCGGAGGACAAAGGCCGGGAGGCCGATGAGAGGGCTAGGGTCGCTGAGCAGAGGCTCCGGGCATCCGAGCAGGAAACCCGGAGTGCTGATGAGAGAGCTCAGAGGTTAGAGGAGGGAAAGCAAGCCTTAGAGTTGGAGCTAGCCTACTTGAGGAAAATTTTTCTCAAGAGGTAGGGAGAGTTCGTCTCGGTGGCTTTCCAGAAGCTGACATGTACCTCCGCCTTCACCGAGTACATGGCCACAATGAACGACGCCCTGGTTGCTGCTACCCGAGAGAGAGCTTTGGATGATGTAGCTCGGGCTTATCCCGAGGTTTCCATTCAGACTCCCGGGTTTGGGTACATCGTCGGTGCAGGGGCCAGATTGGAGAGTGATTTTATGGTGGCCCTGCTTCGACGTCCTGAGATGCCACTTCTCCAATTCATCAGTCAACATTCCTCTCCCCTCATAGTGGAGGAACTTCAAGCTTGTGAGGTTGATCTCGACCTGGACGTGGCGAGGTTCCTAGCCGATCAGGGGACGAGCAGCCAAAGCCAGGGTGATGCTGCTGCCGCTACCTCCGGGGGAGCCGAAGCCATAATGGATGTAGCACCTATCTCCTCTGTCCCTCCCCTTGATAATGTATAGAATCTTTAGGTTTATTTTTGTAAGTTATTTATTTCTTGTAACAACTTTTTTATTAATGAAAATTTCTATTATTT
>JBDJHY010270978.1:0-10353 GCA_039654485.1 Withania somnifera
AATTGGGTCGTGATACCTAGAAATACCAACCCAAGGATGTCTAGATGCCACAATTACTACGGATATAAACCCAGTATAAGATCGTACGTCGTAGCCTACCTTTCCTTTAAAGACAAGCTCGCAAATACTATGTTAAAGATGCCCGGACTGCTCCAATTACCCAAATATGCACAAATGAACTCTAATGATCACGCAACAAGAAAAATAAGAATATAGACATTAATATGAATCCAACGATACCCATAAATCTATGAAAATAGATTGGGTCAAAATATGGGTTAAAACGGGCCTGTAAACTCGAAACTCTAAACTAAAGGTATGAAAATCATCCCTACATCGCAGGGTACTCATTCCAATATTCGGAGATAAGACGAGCAAGAATGTTTATTCAAATAAAGTGAATAAATAAACTTGAACAAGTTGGGGATTTTTGGGTGAAATTTGATGAAATAAACGAGGAAACATACCAATAATGGAAGAAATATCGAAGAAATCACATTTCCAAAGTCACCTACGATCTCATGCAAAGAACCAAGTAATTTGATAAAGGTTTAAGATCTTTTGAAGAAGAGAAAATGGACACAATAGCTAAAATTTTGTGTTTGAGGGTTTATATACTGCAAGGGGACAAGGCACCACGAACGCGGTCAACCACTAAGGCTAACTACCATGAATGCGATTCCAAGGGTGTGAAGAGTAAAAAGAGAAGGTCGGTTTGACATAACACTCTGGGAATGCAGTGGAATGGTCGCGTATGTGAACTAGATAATGCAAAGAGTATGGGACCTACAACAATTGAGAATTGAAACAACCCATTTTAAAAAACTACGAATGGTGCTTAGAATGCATCCAAAACCTAATGAACACAAACCAATTATGCTACGAGCATGGAAACGATATTACAAAAACAATGGCGTAGACAAAATTCAAATATGAGGTCATTTAGACAAAATATTGACCAAATTCAACATTATGCAAAAATACCCAACTTTCCAACCAAGTGTTTGACATGATCCCGGTTGGTCCGGGACCTAAATGAAAACTCACCTAACCAAAACTCGACATTCTAAAGTTGATGCCTTTATCGGACTGTCAATCTGGCTCTCTGATTACAAAATGACCACCTAAGTTCTACTTAGAAACATAAAGCACATAAAACAAACAATAGCGCATAAGCTCTAAACTAAAGCTCACTGACTCGAACTACAAGCCCATTTAGAACAGAATCCACATTCTGGAGCTAATGGAACAGTTAGAATTCAATTTTGAGTTTGTTTTCTTGGAATGTTGTATAAAGTCAATGATTTAATATTAAAGTCTCTAAAATAGGGAAACGGAAATAACGGCCACATGAATGACCCGGGAACCAAACCACTTGTCCCAATATTGTCATAAATGACTAAGGGATACTCCAGGAAAGCTCTAGAATGCAAGAAAATGCAAAAAATGACTGGAAGGGTCATTACAACATCCACTACTAAAAACACTTTTTCCTTCGAAAGTCAAACCAAAGAAATACCTAATGGATTGAACAGATACTGATAGTAAGACCTCAACTTACTCTCGATATCCCAATAGCCTCCTCTACAAGATGATCCCTCCACTACACTTTAACCATCAAAAACTCACGAGATCTCAACTTCCTAGACAAAACCAAGAATGGCTCCTCAACAATTGAAAGACCCTCATGAACCTGAATCTAATCATACTGAAGCATATGTGACTCACTAGTAACATACCATCTCAGCATAGAAACATGAAACACCGGATAAGTAGCTGAAAACATAGGAGGCAAAGCTAACTTATAAGCAACACTAGCAATCCAATCAAGAATCTTAAATAGGAGAATTTACCGGAGACTAAGGTTTTTCCTCTCTCCAAACCTCATCATGCCCTTTATGGGAGATACCCACAAAAAGACTATCACCAATAATGAATTGCAAGGCACGACAATGGCATTGGAATAACTATATTTCCTACTCTGGGAAACTCAAAATCTATCCTTGAAATAATTGAACCTTATTCAAGGCGTCCCGAAGTAGGTCAGTACTCTGCAATTTGGTATCAGACCAATTAAACCAACCAAAAGGGGAACGAAACTGCCTACCATACAAGACCTCAAAGGATCCATCTATATACTATAATTGTATTTGTTAACTATACACAAAATCTGCCAAAGATAAATGCTAATCCCAAGCACCAATGGAATAAGAACACAAGCTCTCAACATGTACCCCAGGACATGAATGGTCCTCTAGGACTCACCATCTGGTTGGGGATGAAATTGTTTGCTCAAATGTACCTACCTTAGTACCTATATCGAATTGTTTTTTTTGTTTTATTAAATTAATCACTAAACCGCTCTCCAAAACTGAGTGACGCGGTATAAGGTAATAAAAATTGGTATTACATGATATCAAACCAACTTGCTGAAGATAAAAAAAAGGCCAACTTCTCTGCACTATAATCTTTATGAACCAAAATGAAGTTTGCATACTTATTCTACCTGTAAAAAATGACCCAAATAGAATGGTATCTTCTCGAAGACCATGGAAGCCTAAAAATAAATCCATAGTAATTCATTCCCACTTCCACTCGGGAATGGGAAGCCTCTGAAACAAACCAACCGATGTCTGGTGCTCAAACATAACCTCTGATAGTTCAAGATCTTAGATACAAACTCAGCAATAATTCTCTTCATACTGCCCTACCAATAAATATTCCTCAACTATCTATACATCTTTGTCACACCAAGATGAATAGAATAACAGGAACTGAGGGTTACATGAAGAATCAACTGAATTAGATCATCAGTCCTAGGAAGACAGAAATGACCATCAAACCTTAAAATACCATTAGAACCCAAAGAAACACTATCAGGATTACCCCTACTAAACTGATCATGAATATTGGATAAGTATGGATCCTCAAGCTGACGTTGCTGAATATGATAAATCAATGAAGAGGCCTCAATAAAAGCAAGAATATGGCCTAAATCTAAAATATCAAGTCTAACTAAATGGTTAGAAAAGGAATGAACATCCAAAGCTAACAACCTCTCAGCAACTGACTGCATCCAAACTACCCATACTCTCTGTTTTCCAGCTCATGGCATCTATAACTACCTTTACCTTGACCAGATGATATGAGATAGAAGTGGTCCTTCAGCAACTCAATCTGTATTGGTGAGCATTAATCTCCCTCTGACTCATGGCATACTAAAAACTACGATGATTAAGAAAGATCTCACAATGGACTCCATAAAGATAGTGGTGCTAAATCTTGAGTGCAACAACTATCCTCGCCAACTCTAAGTCATGAATGGGATAGTTACACTCATGAGCCTTAAGCTATCTTGAAGCATAAGCAATCACATGACCCTGCTACATCAAAACACAATCCAAACCAACACCAAAAACATCACAATAAATCACAAAACTATGACCCTTAATATGCAATGTCAACACATTTTATGAAGTCAAAATAGTCTCAGCCTATGAAAACAACTCTCACACTAATCTAACCACTGAAAGGAACATCCTTTCTAGTGAATCTAGTCAATGGCACAGTAATAGAAGAGAAACCCTCAACAAAATGATGATAATAACTAGGAAGCCCAATAAATTTGCAAACCTCAGTAGGAGTAGTCGGTCTTGGACAATCACTAATAGATGCAATCTTAGTCAAAAACACACTAATACCCTCCTTGGACACCACATGTCCAAGAAATACAACTGACTCAAGCAAAAACTAACACTATGAGAACTTTGTAACAAGACAATGGTCACTCAAAGTCTGAGGAACAATCCTTAAATGGTTCTCATGATCCTCCCTACTACGAGAATATACCAAGATATCATCAATGAACACGATCACAAAAGAATCAAGTTAGATCCTGAACACATAGTTCATCAAATCTATAAAAGTTATGGGTGTATTAGTCAACACAAAAGATATCACGAGGAACTCATAATGACCATATCGATTTGTAAATGCTGTCTTTGGGATATCCCTAGTTCGAATCTGTAACTGATGGTAACCTGACCTCAGATCAATCTTACAAAAATTGGATGAACCCTAAAGCTGATCAAATAAGTCATCAATACAAGGCATTGGATACTTATTATTCACGATCATACCATTAAGTTGTCTGTAGTCAATACATATAGACCTATATTTCTTCATTACAAATAGAACAGGAACACCCCATAATGAATCACTAGGCTGAATAAATCCCTTATATAACAAATCCTAAAGTTGAGTCTTGAGATCTCTTAGCTTAGTAGGTGTCATACGATAAGGAGCAATAGACATATCCTTGTGCCTAAGACTAACTCAATGCCAAAATCATATCTCGCTCAGTGGTAGACCATGTAAGTTGGTGGGAAACATATTAAGATACTCACTCACAACATTTACTGACTCAGGAGTCACACAATCAACACTAACATCTCTAAATAAGGAAGATTTCTAAACAACCATGGGGAACTAGGCGATGATCCTGAATACAAGCAATAATCCTCGTCGGTATGGGACTATCCAAACTCTACCACATGACTAGGAGTATAACAGGCATAGCTAAGGTCACAGTCTTGCCAAATAATCCAGACCTCTTTGTGAGGGGATAACCATTCCATGCCTAGAATCATATCAAAGTCAACCATATCCAATGGAATCAAATCAGGCCGAGTCTCAAAACACCCGATAATCATAGAACAAGATATCAATACACAATCCAATAATAAAACATTACCTAGTGGAGAAAGATAACGGCAAAGTCAATGGCTCTTTAAACATACTAAAACATGGAGCATAATAAGGTGATACTATCAAGTAGAGCTTGGGTCAAATAAAGTCGAATCTGGATGATAAAACACAGAAATAGTACCTACCACAATAGCATTGGAGGCCTCAGCCTCGGGTCTAACAGGGACCACATATAAATACTGGCAACCACCACTATAGCTAAAGTCTCTAGAACGCCTCCCTCTGGTGATCCTAAATGGTATGAGGGATGTACCTCTCTAGAAATACATCACAGAACAAGGTCCAAGTAAAAAGAGTAGAGTCAGCTAATCTATTAGAATAGCACGACATCCACTACTGCTTTGCGAGGCTATCAAGATGATAAGCATTAAAGTAAACACCACGAGTCTCTAATAAACTGAGGTTATGTAACCCTTCCTGATAGTGATCAATAAAACATATTGGGTCTTCACCTGATAATCCAGAAAATCACAAGGGACTCAGTCTAAAAAATCTATCCAATGATTTCTGATCTGAATCAGAAATAGGCGGGTGAGATGGTATATGAGGAACCACTGATGGAGTAGAATATAAAGGTATTGACAATGAATGAACTGGTGTTGGAGATACCTGAATTGGATATGCTGATACTAAAGGAAGAATACCAAAACCTTATACACTAGGTACCAGTGGAACACCTGGTCAGAAAGAAGATAGGGCTGAAGTCAACACCCCACCTATTACCTAAATCGACATACCAAATAAATTCATCAAGAAACTTTTATCTCAGGCGACAATGTTGGAATTGTTAAAAGTAGAGGAGAGAATTTATCTGGTCCCTGTACCCCTGGTGGTTGCTGACCTAATACCGGCTCAGGATTTAGATATAGATCTGGGATGGATGGTATATCTCTATTAGGTGCCACTCCTCTTGTGGTAAATCCTTGACCACTACCACCTCCTCCAACTAGTGGCGCAACAGGTGCGTAATCTCTTTAATGTCGAAGATCACTTAAATACCATCTGCATAAGAGTGAAATAGAAACAATGAAATTTCAAGAGATCAAGTATGATCCACGGTTGATACAGAGGTAAAGAGAGTGAATTTCTGAAGATTTCCTTGTAGCCTCTCGAAGATAAGATACCAACATTTCCACACCCGATACGCAGAACTCTACTAGATATTGGATCATGTATTAAGGATATAAGTGAACCAAGCGCTTTGATACCAATTTGTCACAACCCAATTTCTCAGATCATGAGGGTACCTACATCCAAAAAATATAAGAACTACTCAAGAAGTATGCACAGTAAGAATAATATACTAAGTGCGGAAGAGAAGATATAAATAAGGATCAGGGATAAGCGGGAGTCTATGATAAGTCAAGAATAACCCTAAAACCTAATATCCAAATATAATAAGCCACTAATATAAAAGAATAATGCCTAAAATGGAAATACAAAATCTATCTTGGTACAATAATAAAAAAATTGGTAGTAGGAAAGATAAAAGAGTAGCTCCGAATGCAAGGAGTTGTCCTCTACCTCGGCAAGAGAATCAAGGATTGATCAGGAATCAACGATGACCACTTATACTAGGATCTACACCAAAAGGATACAGAAGTGTAGTATGAGAACCAAAATAATTGGTACCCAGTAGGCTAGGCCAGCTGGGAATATATATGTAATATGAGTAGTAAATAGACAGATAAAGCAAACAGGTCACAGAAGCCAAACAAGGATCATATACATAGAAAGCTAGATAAAAAATAAAGAAAAGTACAATATCCTAGATACTATTTATGACAAGAAAGATTTAGGAAAACAAGTGAAAGAACGTACCTGAATCCATACACAACTAATAAGAGATACGAATAAATAACAGCTATTGCGGCATATTGGTAACCTCAAATAGTGAAGATGGAAATATGGTCTAACTATAATAGGTATAATAAAAATATACGAGGGATCTATCAAGAAATAATGAATGAACAAATAAAAGGTTCCCGCAAGATCTAGCTAATAATTCTAAAAGGGATCCCGTAAGATCTAATCTGAACATGAGAGGGATTCCGCAAGATCTAATCAACTAACCACAATGAATATTAACAGAATAAAAAAGGAAATAAATAAACACACAAGAATGAATCCAACCCTCTACTACCCCATCCTACTGGAGAGTAAAAACAACAAACAACATATGCAGGAAGATATGATGCAGTGAAAGTAATGTGAAACTATACGCTATTATCTTGACCCATAAGTTTGTTAGGTAGGAAGTCCACAACCCATATACCTCTACTCCCCCATATACCCTTTTTTAGCCACCCGCAATCCCAGATAGACATGGACCATGGAAGGCCACAACCAAACACCCGCACAAGGTAAGCAGAACTTACATTAACATAAAGATAACTCAGGTGATATAAATAATAATACTAGAATAACAAAGTTGTATTCGTACCTCTGATAAGTCAATCAGGATAAGTATCAATGATCATGCCCAGCCTCAACCAGGTCTAAATCCAAAATGAATACAACATCTAGCTCAAATGAATACAACATCTAGCTCATGAACGCAATCAAGACTAGTAATAACTCTACAAAGCGATTAACTCTTACCTTAGCTTATTTTATCACAAGAATGGTAAAACCTTTAAACAATACTCATTTTAGGCTTATAACACTGAAAATGGGCCCATAAGTCTATGTAATGTTTCAAAATTTAGTAATGTTAGGCTCGTGGCCTAAATATAGTGTACATCAAAACTAGTTTCACGATGATGATATGCTCAAACACAATGATATCACAACAAATTTTGTCATCACTGCCAAGGCATAAATTCTACATCAAGCATAACCAACTAAGTTAAATATCCGGGACTTATAGATATTTCCCATAAACCCACCATCTATGTTCCAAAGTCATTAAAAGACCTCTCAGTGTTGCAGAGTAACTATAATCGAGAATACAACACCAATACTAAGTCAAGAAGCGACCAAAGAAATAGAAAACAGTCATGGGTGCCAACTTAGAAATCCCAACCCAAGGATGTATAAATACCATAACTAATACCCATATAAACCTAATATAAGATTATAAGTTTTAGCCTACCTGTCCTTCGAAGACAGGCTCACAAATACAGCATCGAAGATGCCCAGACTGCTCCAAATCTCTAAAAACATGCAAATGAACTCCAACAATCACACAACTAGCAAAATAATAATCTAGATATTAATACGAACCCAAAATTACTCATAAAGCTATGAAAATAGTCCGGGTGAAAGTACGGGTCAAAATGAGCCTACGAACTTGCAAACTCGAAACATTGAACAAAAGGTATCAAGATGTTCCACACATCATACAGAACTCATACCCAATATTTAGAGCTAAGACAAGCAAGAAGCAAGCTTGAAACAATGAAATAAAGTGAAGAACTAAACTTGAAGAATTTGGGGATTTTTCAGTGAACTTTGATGAAATAAACATGGAAAGGTACCAATAATTAAAGGAATATCGAAGAATCACGTTTCCAAAGCCCCCACTAGATCAAGTAAAGATCCAAGTAATTTAATAGAGGTTTAAGAGCTTTTATTGAAGAGGAACTGGATACAATAATTGAAATTTTGTGTTTAAGAGTTTATATTCTGCCAGGGTACAAGGTGCCACGAAGGTATAAGACCTGCAACATTTGACAACTGAAACTAGTCCTTTTCAGGAACTATGGGTGATGCTCTGAATGCATTAAAAACTCGATGAACACAAACCAGTCATGCTACTAGCATGGAAATGACATTTTGGACTCAATGGCATAGATGAAATTCCAGTCTGAGGTTATTTTGATGAAATATTGATCAAAGTCAACACTATGCGAAAATACCTAACTTTCCAACCAAGTGCTTGAAATGATCCCAATTGGTTCGGAACCCGAAAGAAATCTCACCTAATCCAACTCAATATTTTAGAGCTGATGGCATAGTCGAATTTTCAATTCAAAACTTTGATCACGAAATGACCACCTAAGTTACACTTAGGCAACATGAAGCACATAAAAAATAAAAAATTGCAAAAAATCAAAATTAAATCTCCTAAACTTGAATCAGAAGTCCATCCAGACCTAAATCGATATTTTGAAGCTAACAAAATTGTCAAAATTTGATTTCGAGTTTTTTTGCATACAATGTTGAATAAAGTCAATGATTTTAATACTAAAGACTGTAGAACAGGAAAATAGACATAAAGACCATATTATTGACTCGGGAACCCAAAAAATAGTCGTGTAAGTCACAAAAGATTTAGAGAATCTACAGGAAAGCTCTAGAATAGAATAAAATATAAAAATTACCAGAAGGGTCATTACATGATGCCTTGACTAGCCCGTCGACTATATCTTTGTGATCGAGATGCCAACCATTTTTCTTCTTTGTGATCGTGAAGCACTTTATGTGATCACAATGCCCTCAGCCATTACCCGTCGTATATGTGGTGAACAGTACCACTATCACGGAAGACTGTTCACCTGCCAGTATATAAACCCAAAATCCAACTTTTTGCTCATTTTTCTCCTTCTTCTTCATAGAAAAAACCCATTATTAACATTGTAAATTCATGGGTCTTTATCTTTGAGCTTGGGAAGCTTCAAGATTCAATAGTAATCATTTTTACACCTCTGATTTGTATGTTTTCATTTTAATTTCCTTGAAGTTACTCAATTTCTCCTACTCTTTCGTTCACTTTATTTCTTCAATTCTAGCTTATTCCTTGCTCATCTTAGCTTCAAATTTTTTGTATAGGCTCCCTACAATATGGGAAACATTTTGATACCTTTTGTTGGAGTTTCGAGTTCACAAGCCTATAAGCCCTTTTTGACCCATAGTTTGACCCTGACTATTTTCATATATTTATAGGTATTGTTGGACTCGTATAAACGTGTAGATTATTTTTCCTAGTTCCATAATTTTTTAAGCTTGTTGGCATATTTTTGGAGTTTTGGAGCAGTCTATATAGCTTTTAATTAGTAATTATGAGCTTGTCTTTGGAGGACAAGTAGGTTATGGATTACAATCTCAGAATTAGATTATATGGGAGGTAATAGTACTACTTAGCATTCTTGGGTTGGGAATTTTTAGGTTGGTATCCTTGATCCCGTTCACTTCATAAGTTTGGTTCTTGATTACGTATTGATGTTTGGTTTTGATTATAGATTCCATGTTGGCCTGAGTGATCTGTACTGACTTTGGAACATAAATAGTGGGATTATTAGGAATGCTTATGAGTCCCTAACATTATTTTGGTTGGTTATGCTTGATGTAGTTATTTTGAGCTTGTGTAAAGCCGACAGGACGTTGTGTGATCCTTTAATCATGATTGTATTATTCATGCATGTCATCATCATGTTATTGACATTTTATGCATTGGTTTTAACTATTTTTTCCAAGAGCCCAGTATAATTCATTTTGAAATCTTGCATATCCTTGATGATCCCATTTTCAGATATTAATTTAGCCTTAAAGGCCCATTTTCAAATAATAATAACTTGCATTACTTGAGATTTTGATAATGAAAGATGATCACAGATATCTTGGATATCACCGACTAATAATTAT
>JBDJHY010271039.1:0-10352 GCA_039654485.1 Withania somnifera
CAATTATCATTCCAGAATTTAGATGGCATCATTTGAGGCCTTGTATGGTAGGCGTTGCGGATTGCCTGTTGGTTGGCTTTTTGGAGAGAGACTTCACCCCAGAGTTCATATTGACCTCGGGATACTATGGATAGAGTCAGAGTAATTCAAGATTGACTTTAGGCCACTCATATTAGGCAGAAGTCCTATACGGATCATAGGCTTCAGCCCCTAGAGTTTAGTGCTGGTGATAGGGTCTTTCTCCAAGTGTCTCTCACAAAGGGCATTATGATATTTCGTAGGCGAGATAAGATTAACCCCAGGTTAATTGGGTCTTATGGTATCACTTAAAGAGTTGGAGATGTTTCCTACAGACTTGTGTTGCCTCCAGAGTTAGCTGTTATCCACTTGGTATTCCATGTGTCCATCTCCACTGGTATGTTCCTGACCCGTCCCATGTGTTTTGTCGTGAGTCAGCTCAAATAAATAACTGGTTGACCTATGCTGAGGAGCCTGAGGCCATTATAGATAGAGATGTGAGGCGTCTCAGATCCAGAGATATCTTAGTTGTGAAGGTTCGTTCAATTGAGAAGTCTACCTGAGAGACAAAGAGTGATATGTGGGCCCAGTATCCACATATAATAATTGAGCCTTTAGGTACTACTATTTCCTTAGCTTTCGAGGATGAAATTCCCTTTTAGTGGTGGATGTTGTAATGATCTGCATGGTCATTTACTTGTCTTTTAGATTCTTCTGTGTTTAGAGCCTTTTGTTAGCTTCCCCAAGTTATTTATGACTTGTTGGGACCGTTAGTTTGGTTCCATGGCATTTCTATAGCTTTTTATCTTTATTTCCTTATTTGAAAGAATACTTTGGAATAATGAAACCTGAGAGTGAATTCTTAGTAAACGTGCTCGGAATAAGAGCCTCAAACTGAATACTTGTTGACAACAGTCAACTTTCTTTCAAGATGAGCTCGAAATTGAATTTGACAGTTTTGTTAGCTTTGGAATGCCTAAAAATGTCTATAAAAAGTTAAGTTTGTGTTTGGAGTTTTCTTTTTGAGTTTGTGCAAATTTATGGTTTTTCAGTTCATTTAAGGCTTAATTTAGAGTTTGTATAGTCTTTCGATGTTTGGAGTATTGGAATGGAATTTGGACGTTTCAACTCTAAAATGGTGAATTTAGGCTAGTTTGACCCATGGTACACTTCTCGAGGTGTCCATGCTCATTTTGGGTTAGTTTGTTCAAAGTTGGAAATTTCTTCTAAATAAGTCTTGGTTTGGGGATCATCTTCGCTAATACGATCTTCGATGTTTGTTTCATCAGTTCTGTTAAGTACAAAATGTGTTTTTCATGTCAGATGCATATTTGGTTTGCCTAAATTGGACCTTGTTTTATTATCGAGCCCCTTGTTGAAATTTTCAAAATAACTGGTTTGCAAGGTGCTGGTGCAGACTGATTTATTTACCGTTTTATCGGTGACTGACAAATTGGTCAATTTATTATTCAATCGGCAAGTGCCTATAATTTGGACATTTAGTTTGATAAATTGGTACCTACCAGTGTTTAAATAATACCAGTTTATGATAAATCGGTACTGGCAGTGCATTCCATATTCATGGAATGCCAATTTATCGGCCTTTTTTTCAATAAATTGACATCTGCAAGTTTTCCAATATGTAGGAGAATGACGATTTATCTGCACAAATGACCGATAAATTGATCATAAAGACATTATTTATTCAGTTCCTGTCCCCCTTTTCTTCTTATTTTATCATCTTTCTCTTCGGTTTCTCCTTTCAAAGTGTTGCGATTTCTCCTGGAAACATCCTCAAACTTCATATAAAAGTTCTTGAAGTTTCCCCACATCTTACTCACTCTTGGTAAATAATTTTCTCTGTTAAATTCCATAAAAATGGGGTTTTTCTCCATTAAAGCCCTTGTTGTGAAATCGTGAATTCTTCTATTTTCTTGGAAATTATTTAACAAAATTCTTGTTCATTGATGCAAGTTTACTTTGTACTAATCCTTTCCTTTCAAATTCCGTTGTATAAATCCATGAAAGATCGAATCTTTAATCTCCCTTTATACTCAATTTTCTCTGGACTGTTCAAGGATCTTCCCTTACCCAAATTGTGCTTATTTTTGGAGCATAGGTTCCTGGTGTTTCTAGGGACCCCATGGAGAAGTTTATTCCCGATTACGGAAGGCAGGTCCTACGGGTCCATTTTAGGCCTAATTTTAGGCCTGGTCTTGAATTTAATGTCATTATTATATCATTAGACTCATATTGACCCCAGGATTGTTATTTCAAAAGTTTTAGAGTCGTTGGAGATCATTTGACATCAGTCGGAGTAACATTTGAGATTTGCAGCTCTTGTTCATCGGACGACAGCTGGGCTCCTTGGGGCTATCTTTAGGTATATAGCTTTGATAATTGTAATAAATAACCTTCGTGGGTTGGGCTTCTAGATTGTTACCATGTACTTGGACCACTTTTTCATTCCATCCCCCATTTGTACCCTATATTGGTGTTCGGTGAAATACGACACCCGTGATTTAGAATTAGCCATGTGATGGCTTTAGGGTGACTCTCGAAGTAGTAGAACATTGAGGCGTGGGTTGGTTTTAAGTTTTACCCTCGGGTTTGGGCTATTGTATTGTGATGTCAATTGTAGCTTAGATGCGCCTATGCAGGGAATAGGTTGTTTATATTATGTGTTGTATATTCATTCTACAAAGTTTGAGCCATACGCTTCGTGTTGAGAGTGCATTGGAGATGGGACCCGTATCACTACTTGATTTTGATGTCATGGAGGCTAAATATTGATAATAAGGATAATGATGGCTAACGACATAGCATGTGATAACTCGGAATATTTTGATAATAATATAAGTTAAAGGATCTTTTAATGTTTTAGACTCAACAGTGTATCGAGAACACGGTATTACTATTTTTCACTTGTTTTAGTCCAGGCTTCACACCTTGGCACCGGGAAATACCATCTTAACTAATAAATGGCTAAAACTTGGGTCCGACCTTATTCGGCAGTGAGTATAGCTGTTGGCACTTGAGTCCGTTGTTGTACGGCAGTGAATATAGCTTTTTGACACTTATCACACATATTGGCTTAGAGACTTTGATGATACCTATTCCATTGATGATGTTGGTGATACCACTCTATTGAGGCATTGGACGCCATGACTTTTTAAGTATGACTTAATGATGTTATTGTTATGAGGCACTGGATGCCAGATTGTAAGACCCTAGAGGCTCTGTGATTTGGGATGTGAGATTATGATTAGAGATTGTACGTGGTGGGCGTACCTTCATTGACCTTTCCTCTGGGATGTGTAGATGTGGAGGAAGGGTATAGGATAGAGAAAGGATATTTGGGAACTAGGATTAGCCTTCTATGGAATCTACTTATTGGGCCTATGGGTACTGGAGGATAAATATACACAGGATTGGTTACTTCATGCGAGTGTATTTACTTTTTTGCACTTTTCTTGATCAGTATACCCCTAGCTGAGATGTAAAGCCTCTGTATTTAATTTATTTATTATATTATTGATTTTCTGTTTAGTATTGTAGTGTTAGTTTTGAGACTTTCTAGTTATGCGGGATAATTGTGCTAGATACCTTTTGATTATTCATCCTTCCCTTACTTGAGGTTACTAGTATACCTTCCATGTTCTATTTCTGTCTTCTATTTGACTCATGATTAATTATAGTTATTATTCACATATATTTCTGCAGTGAATTGGGGTAAGTCCTTCCTTCTTGACTGAGATCCTATTATGTGATTTAGCTAGCAATGACTTGTTCTACTTATTGAACCTTATCTGAGTAGCTAGCTTCCATGATGTACTATTTAATTCTGTGACCCTACTTTATTGTATTCTGTTATTTACTACTTTTATTATTTTTATATGCCTAGTGGGTCCTCGAAGCCCACTGGGTACAGGTTGTTTCACGACTTGTACTCATACTACACTTGTTCCCCTGGTGCAGACCCGAGTACTAGTGGCTAATGTTGATTATGGTTTGCAGTTCGCGCTTGTTGCTACTTACTTTAGAGATTCAGGGTAAGCTTGGCGTCCAACTTAAGGCTGGGCATCCAGACCAGGTGTCCCGGTACTGTCCCAGTTCTGTTCTGGTCCGTCTCGGTTTGGGATGTACCAGACGGGACGGGACGGGACGAACCGGGTACCGGGATGGGACTGGATGGGATCCCATGTCTTCCTCACTCTTGGTAAGTAATTTTCTCCGTTAAATTACATAAAAATGGGTCTTTCCTCCATTAATGCACTTGTAGTGAAAATATGAATTCTTCAAGTTTCTTGGAAATTATTGGGTAAGTACTTATTATTTTGGTTTATTTTACTCCGTATTAATCGTTGCTCTTTAAAATTAGATCGTTTAATTCGTAAAGGCTTAAATCTTCAACCCTTTTTTGACCAATTTTCTCTAGGTTGTTTGAGGTCTTTCCCATGCCCGAATTATGCTCAATTTGGGAGAATGGGTTCCAGGTGTTTCTAGGAACACCATGGAAAAGTTTATTTCTAGTTCGGGTGAGCGGGAACCACGGGCCCATTTTAGGCCTGATGTTAGGCTCAGTCAGGAACTTAGTATAAATTATATTGTTAGACTTGTATTTATCCCTGGATTATTAATTCATAAGTTTTAGAGTCGTTGGAGACCGTTTGATATCAGTTGGAGTAATATTTGGACTTGTAACGTATTACTCATCGGACTATAGGTTGTCTTTGTGGGGCTATCTCTGGGTTTATAGCTTTGATATTTGTACTAAATAGCATCTGTGTGATGTGTTTTGTTATTGTATACTTGGACTATTTTTTCATTCCATTCCCTATTTGTTCTCTATGTTGGCATTTGGTGAAATACGATGCCCGTCACTTAGAATTAGCCTTGTGATATTTTTAGGGTGACTCTAAAAGTATTAGAACACCGTGGGTTGGTTTTGGGTTGTGCCCTTGAGTTTGGGTTGTTGTATTGTGCTGCTAGTTGTAGTTTAGTTGCACCTGCGTAGGGCATAGGTTAGCTATAAATATAAATGTATTGATGTGTTGTTCATTCATTCTATGAGAGGTTGGGTCACAAACTCCATTTTGAGAGTGCATTGGGGACGGGGCCTGTATCACCACTTGATTTTGATGCCGTGAAGGCTAGATACTGATAATATGGATAATAATGGATAATGACATAACATATCATAACTTGGAATATTCTGATAATAATATAAGTTAAAGGACCTTTAAATCATTTTAAACTCGTTAGTGTACCTAGCACCTATTATTATTATTTTCACTTGTTTTACTCCAGGCTTTACAACCTAGAACTAGGAATTATCATTTGCCTAGTTAATGCTGGGACTTGAGTCCGACTATGTTCGGCAGTGAGTATAGCTGCAGGAAATTGAGTTTGTCATCGTACGATAGTGAGTACAACTTTTTGACACTTATCACACTTATTTTCTTGGAGTCTTGGATGACACTTGTTCCTTTGAGGAAGTTGGTGAAACTACTATATTGGGGTGTTGAACGCCATGACTTGCCAAGTATGGCTTGATGATACTATTGCTATGAGGCATTGGATGTCAGACTGTGAGACCCTTGAGGCTTTGTGAGTTGGGATGTGAGATTATGATAACGTTAGAGATTGTACGTGGTAGGCGTACCTCCATGGACCTTACCTCTTGGCTAAGCCAACCGGATGGGGGGTATAGGATGGAGCAGGGGTATACGGGAATTAGCATTAGCCTATGATGGATCCTTCCTGTTGGGCCTACAAGTAATGGGGTAGGAACGTACACAGGACTGGTTACTTTATGGTGTGTATTTACTTTTTTGCACTTGTTTTCTTCAGTGTACCCTTGGTCGTATGGGAGGCCTTCGAGTGAGCTTGAATGGTTTACTAATAGAACGAGGGATAAGTTATTTGACTCATTCACATCCAGATCATGAATATTTGGAATCCATATTATGCAAGGAGTTCGGTGTACGCTGCCATTCTTATGGGGGATTTGGTAGTGTTTATTTACCTTCTATATTAACTGCTTAATTATCATTATTTTTAATACGTGAGATTGTGTTTCTATATCAAATATTTGTGCGAAGTGTCATTTGGTTATTCCTTCCTTCCCTTACTTTGAGTTTACCGGTATACCGTCCATGTTCTCTCCTTAACTACTTATCAATCTCTTGATTATTTATTGTTATTATATATTATTGAAAGGATTTTGGGTACGTTCGTCTATTTTTCCTAAGATCATGTTTTGATGTTGTAGCTAGCGAAGACATGTCTATCTGTTTTCTTGATTCTTATCTGAGTAGCTAGCTTCCATGTTGTACTATTTGCTTCTGTGACCTTACATTTTTGTATTCCATTATTTGCTGCTTTTATAATTGTTATGTACCTAGTAGACCTTTGAAATCTACTAGGTACGGGTTTCTTCGCCTACTTGTACTTAAACTACATTTGTTCCCATGGTGCAAATCTGAGTACTAGTGCCCGATGTTGATATATGGATTGACGTTCTTGCCTACTTGTTGATACTATCAGAGATACAGGGTAAGCTTGACGTCAATTTTTTCCTTCCTTCTCTTCGAATTGGATGCGTTTCTATTGTATTTCTGAGACATACTTGTATTAGACTTTTGTTTACACTCTGTACTTAGAGGCTCTATTTTATTTACACTGATATCGATTTTGGGAGTTGTTGATTCAGTTATTATATTCTTCTATTTTTTCATAATTCCTGTCCTTTATACCTTGTTATTACACTTATGCTTTATACTATTATTGATGGTAGCCCTCCTCTTTGGCGCTACATAGTTGGTTCTCCTACAAGTGGGATAGTAGGTGCCGTCATGATCTGAGAATAAGGTCGTGAAAAAATGGTATCAAATCTATAGGTTCATCGGGTGTCAAAGAACAGAGCCAATGTCTTATAGCGTCCTGCGGATCGGCACAGAGATGTTCATGGCTTATCTTCAAGAGGCTATAATGACATACAGGAATGTTACTTTTCCTTTTGAATCTAACTTCGTGCGTACATCTTAGATGGTTTCTTGAAAGTTTCCACTCATTTTTTCACTCTTTCACAGATGTCGTGCATATGATACTCAGTAGCTCGGCAGATAGCCCCAGTTCCGGCTATAGCACTTGGGGGTGACTATTTCAGTTTCCACTCCAATGACTCCGCCAGTGCCTGCAGCACCTTTTCCAACACCTATCCATCAACTACTCCAGGTATTTGCACAATTATCTGGTAGTTACTCAATGTTTATGCAGGTCTTTCGACTAATGGGACTTTGACAGATGCTCCTGGATTACAACCTACAGCTGCGGCTCCTTCAGTGCAGCCAGTTCTGCCAGTTCAGCCTATGCATTCAGTTAAGTCTATTGCCCCAGCGGATATTCCTGCACCTGCTCAGGTTCTTCTGCTACAAGTTATTACTTTTACAGTTGACCAGTAGATAGTTATGAAAAATTTAGAGTAGAAGATCCTAACTAGATTTTTTAGGTTGGATCCTCCTCAATTCACTGGAGTTTCGGTGGGGAGCTGCACACAAGTTCATTATTGAGTGTGAGGAGAGGTTGAGCAACCTTGATGTTTTAAAGATCCACAGTGTAGCTTTCACTACCTACCAAATTCATAGTGCAGCTAAGCAGTGGTAAAGGGCTTTTGTTGTATGTAGATCAGTAGGTTCACCTCACCCGAGTTGGGCCGAGTTCTATGAGGTCTTTTTGAGAAAGTTTGTGTTAAGGGCCGAGAGAGAGAACTTGAGGAAGGAGTTTAGAAAGCTTGAGTAGGGATCAATGTCGGTGGCTGAGTATGAGGCTCGATTCAATCATTTGTTAGTTTGCAGATTTTCTTATGGGTTAAGAGACAGACTCCATGAGCCTGTGGATTGCCTAGTATCTGATGGTCGACCGTTCCGACCATGGTAGATTATGCTAACTCCGTGGAGACCTTCTATCATGAGTCACGCCAGCATAGAAAGAAGAGGCAAAGGCATCAGGGTGGTTACAGTGGGTCCCGTTGGGGTTCGGGGTCAGTCACGGTATATTTAGGGCCAGTCTAGAAGGCAGGTCCAGCATTCACTGTACGTTTCAGCATTGTTTTAGCAGAGTTTCTGTGCACCATCTCCATTATAATTTTATTATGGTTCTGGATTCTCTCATCGTATTAGTCAAACGCAGTCGGCCATCAAGGCCATATTTTAAGTATAGTATTATAGGTCACTTTACTAGAGCATGCCCCCAGTGAGGTACTATTCAGCCTGATTCTCAGCAGTTTTTCAGCTAGAGATGGGGCACAGGTTAGTTCCTATAGTGGTGCCACCATGATTGGGTCAGTGATTACGGTAGTGGTCGTCCTGGTGGTGGTCGTCCTGGTGGTTATCACCAGTTTTATGCTTTTCCAGCTATACCAGAGGTGGAAGCCTTAGATGCAGTGATTACATGTATGATTTTTATGTGTTCTAGACCCATATCAGCTTTGTTTGATCTTGGATCCACTTGTTCTTATGTGTCTAATTATTTTTCACCCAGTTTGGGGTTGACTAGTGAGATATTATCAGTATCTATGTGTGTTACTACCCTTATAGGGGATATTTAGTAGTGAATTGGGTTATGAGATCATGTATGATTTCAGTGAATGAGCTGGATACTTGTGCTGATTTGATGTTACTAGATATGTTGAATTTTGATATTATACGGAGAGTGGATTTGTTGTCCCCTCATAATGCAGTTTTGGATTGTTATACCAAGAACGTTACCTTAGTCGTGCCTGGTACATCTCTAGTTGTGTGGAAGGGTTCTAGTAGTTACACACTGATAGGGATCATGTCCTACCTTCAGGCTAGGAGGTTAGTGGGGAGAGAGTTTTTGGCTTACTTAGCATATGTTCATGATATTCGGTCTGACACTCCTACTATCAAGTCTGTCCTGTGGTTTCTGAGTTTCTTGATGTATTTCTGATCGGCCTACCAGGACCACTACCCAAGCAGGATATTAATTTTTCTATTGACTTAGAGCCAGACACCAGGCCTATTTCTATTTCTCCCTACCGTAGGACTCCTGTAGAGTTGAGAGAAATGAAGGTTCAGCTCTAATACTTCTTAGATAAGGGGTTTGTTCATTCTACTATGTCACCGTAAGGTGCGCCAGTGTTTTTTGTTAGAAAGAAGGATGGTACTATACAAATGTGTATTGATTACCGCTAGCTGAATAAAGTAATAGTTAAGAATAGATATTTTATGCCGAGGATTGATGACTTGTTTGATCAACTTCAGGGCGCAACAGTGTTCCCCAAAATAGACTTAAGGTTAGGTTACCATCCGTTAAGGATTCAGACGAAGGACATTCTAAAGACATCAATTAGGACTCGGTATGGCCATTATGAGTTCCTGGTTATGTCTTTGGGTTTGACTACTTCCCTGATAATTTTTATGGATTTGATGCATATGGTACTTAAGACCTACGTAGACTCATTTTTTATTGTATTCATCGATGATATTTTGGTGTATTCGAGGAGTAAATCTGATCACGAGCAACACTTGAGGGTGATACTTCAGAATTGAAAGGGCACTAAATTTATGCCAAGTTCTCAAAGTGCGAGTTTTGGTTAGAGTTTGTTGCATTCTTAGGACATGTACTGCCCAAGGATGGGATTAAAGTTGATCTAGCAAAGATTCAAGCAGTGCGTCATTGGCCGAGGACAACATCTCCTACTGAGATTCAAAGCTTTTGGATTTGGCAGGTTATTACCGATATTTTTTCTAGGGTTTTTCATTAATTGCAGCACCTTTAACTAAGTTGACTAGGAAGGACATGGCCTTTCAGTGGTCTGAGGATTGGAAGTGGAGATTTTCGAGGATTAAGGAGTTGTTGACTTCAGCACAAGTTTTGACCTTACCAGTTGAGGGTTAGGGTTTCTCTGCATGCTTCTAGTAGTGGTTTTGGTTGTGTTCTGATGTAGTATGGTTGAGTTATCGCTTATGCATCAAGGTAGCTGATGGTTCACAAGTATAATTACCGACTCATGACTTGGAGTTAGCGGCGGCAGTGTTTGTGCTCAAGATATGAAGGCATTACTTATATGGAGTCCGATGTGAGATCTATACTGACAATCATAGTATTTAGTACATTATGAGTCATATAGAGCTAAATTCCCTACGGGGGAGGTGGATTAAGTTACTAAAGGATTATGAATTACTATCCTCTACTATCCGGATAAGGAAAACGTAGCAGATGCCTTGAGCCAAAAAGTGATTAGTATGGGCAACTTGGCAGCTTTAGCAGTTTCAGAGAGGTCGTTGGCAATGGATGTTCAGTATTTT